>VMKM01001362.1:0-149978 GCA_008360985.2 Macquaria ambigua
AGTCTTCAAGCACTGTGCCATCCATGTTTGCCCTGGTGGATGACTCCATGGAAACATACTCAAAGGTTCCCTCCAGCTTCAGACTGTGGTCTGCCTCAGCCTTTACAATAGCCTTAATCACAGGGATGTTGAAATCCCCCCTCATCCTCAAGGTGGAGACAGCATTTACTTTTGTTTTGGTGTCTGCAACCAAATTTTGATTTGCCTCCAGGTTGAGTATAGGCAGGGCAATCTTTGCAACAGTAGCCATAGAGATGGCAGTTTCAAAAGTCTCAGTACTCATACTGATGGTGCTGTCATGAGTGCCTTCAATGTGACGATTTTCAAGGGAGAGGGAATTGGCCAACTTGATTCCTCTCTTGGTGGTCAGACTGGTGGTACCATCAAGTTTGGCTTTCAGACCCTCAAACACAGAGGCTGTGGTAGCTCCCAGACGGAACACAAGATCATCCTCAGCATACAGTCCAGCATTGACATTCAGATTAATGATGGCAGACTTGAAAGACAGCTCTGTGATCAGGTTACCCACAGAAGGAATCTGGATCAGACCCATCATATCAACAAGGGGGGCAGCCTGGCTTTTCTGGTAAACAACCTTGGCGTCAACATCAACAGTCTGTTCAGTGGTGGTCAAAATATGTTTCAGCCCAGTTTGGTCATACAAGTCAAGATCACTAATAGCTGGGGTACGTAAGTCAACAAATGGAATATCAATCTCAGGAATGCTGATGGGCCTAGTCAGGAAATCAAGGTTTGCTTCCCCTTCTACGGCAGCAAGGATGGCACCCTCCCTCTCATTATTCTCTACAGTCAAGTTCCAGAACAGTTTGTACTGATTAAGACGGGCCAGAGCTACAGTGTTCATATGTTGTGTGTCAGGCCTGAATTTTGCAGAGTAATCATTCTGCAGATCAATTTTGGCAGTAAAAGCATCATTGAAATTGACCTTGGTGTTTCCCTTATTCTGAAAGCTGAACACAACTTCCCTGGGACAGAGAGCAACATCAATCACATTGTATAGGGCTCCACTGACAATGCCAATTAAATCTGTGCTATGGGTTGCCTTCACCTCAAGCTTCATGTCATGCAGACTGGCATTTACTGATCCCACTAAAAGGTTGTTTTTGATTGTAGGGCCTTCTGCTTCAGAGTGGATATCAAACTTGAAATAGCTGAAGATGACAAAGTCAGCACTCAGGGTCTGTCTCATCTTCAAAAGGAATGTATCTGTGTCACTAATGAAGGTCAACTTGACTGTACTTGGATTGACCGTGACTTGCAGGTCACTCTTGTGGATACTGTTATGAGAGTTGAAGGTGGTAGTACCCTGATTTCCAACAGTTATTGCAATAGAGGTACCTTCCTGGCGGGCCACAGCTTTTTGAGTTACAGATGTCTCACCAGTGAGGCCCATGATGGGGAGGTTGAGCACATGTTTATAGGAACTGTCAATAGTGGCAGATAAACCACCCTTGGTAGCTAAGAAAGCTTCATTTAAAAGTTCAGCATTGTAAGGTGCTGTGGTGGCCTTTACTATGGTCTTGGCTGAGGCCTGGGCTGAGAAGTCATAAAATGTCACAGATGCATGGTGGTCCAATGCAAGAAAATTGTGAGTGAACCTAAGGGTCTCAGCAGCAATCACACGATGCCCCTTGGGAACAGCAATACGAGCAGTGGAATCCAAGTTGAAGTTAAGGATTTCAAAGCTGAGAGATGTCCCTTGGGAAGTCAGAAAAGCTGTCAGCTGAGGAGTCTCATCTGCATCAAGAGAGCTCTGGACTTCAGCAGCATTCCTAACTGTGAAGATGGGGGAGTTGACTTTTATCTCATAACTTAGTTTACCAAATCCTGGAATCATGATCTCACTAGGAATAACTGGCAGCTTAAATGTTGGGAGTTGGAGAGTCTTAACAAGTTTCTCTGCTGGAACATGAGGAAGAGTAGGAAAGGAGAACTCAGGTACAGCTATCTCAGGAAGTGAAAACTCAGGCAAGGCAGGAAGGTAGTTCATAGTCAGGTCTCCAAACAAAGCACCCATATCTAACATCTTCATCTCAAAGTTGAGAACAAAATCAATCAAGTCAATGATTCTCTGTTTAATGTCACTAGTTGAGATGGTGGTGGCTTGCACAGTGTGGAAGCCCAAGATAGTGAACTCAGGGATGTCCAGCTGTGGTGGGATTTCAAACTGGTGAAGCTCATCTATGCTGAACTTCATGGAAGGCACAACAAGATCAGTGAGAGGAATGGTGAAGGACGGCATGTTCAGCTCAGCTTTCTTCAGTCCAGTAATGAGCCCTTCGATGATCTGCAATATCTCACTGACAATTTTTTGCTGAGGTGCCACCTTCTTCACGATCTCAACCATACTGGCAAAAATATCAGTGGCAATGGTTATGATCTCAACATAGACCTTTCTTGCCAACTGCAGATAAGAGGTAATTTCAGCAGTGACATCCAGTTTTGCAATTTCCTGCTTTATCACTTCAGCAAAACCCTTCAGATTGCTTAACACAACCTGGTCAAAGATATCCTTCACAATTTTCATAAATTCCGCTATTTTAATTTCTCTCAGTTGTTCCACAGAACCCCTAACAGAGGATAAGACAAAGTTGGCAAAATCTCTTGTTGCCTTAAGTTTCTGGGGGATTTCAAGACACCTAATCAAGTCATTCAAATGAGCAGTGTACTTAGCTTTCATTTGATTGGCATGA
Organism: Macquaria ambigua; assembly: GCA_008360985.2. NCBI lineage: Eukaryota > Metazoa > Chordata > Actinopteri > Centrarchiformes > Percichthyidae > Macquaria > Macquaria ambigua. The sequence goes on from VMKM01001362.1 coordinate 2,715, forward strand.
TCCACAAAGTCATTATAATCAAATGACTTCAATTTCTGCTCAATAATACCAATATATACATTGAACTGTGCAATTATATCCTTAATCTCAGTTTCTTTTAAGTAGTTGATAGCTCCCTGGAAGACTTCCATAAATCTGGTAGGGATGTCTGCGTCCTTCACCATCTTGGCTACAGCCATGATGGTTTCCTCAATTCTGAACTGCTTGATGAGCTCCACAACCTTTTCCAAGACGGCTTGAACCTTTCTGTCAGCCTCAAACTTTACAATCAACTCTCTCATCTTGGCATAGAATATGTTGATCTTACCTAGGATGTCAAAGTCCTGAATGATTTCCCTAATATATTCTGTTATATCACTGAAAATCTCTGTGGGAATCTGACTCACCAGTTCCTCAATGTGAGCTTTAAAGTTGATGGATGAAATATACCTCTTCAGCTCAGCAGCAAATGTCTGCATGTCAAAGGTCTCAATTATTTGCTTCATATCACTAATGATTGCCTGTAGTTTAGCCATGATTTCATACTTAGCATCGATATCATACAGGAATGCGATGCTGCTGCCCTTCAGTTTTTCCAGGTCAATCTCTTGGACCATCTTTTTTATGGTATCAACCACATACACAACCACAGCCTTGATGTCATACTCCTCATTAATGGCATTCAGCTGTTGCTGGATTGTCTGAATGAGGGTGTCAGGGAGGGTGCCACTAGCAAAAATGTCCTTCATCATACCACCAAATTGTTTGATACGAAAAGTGAGATCAGCCAGCAGTTTCTCAACAGTAACCTTCAGATTCCTCAAAGACGCTTCCACATCATCCTTGGAAATTACATAGTTTTGAGTAAAATCATTTAGATGCTGTTTCAGCTTAATTAGGTTGCCTTCTATATTCAGTTGAGCAAAAAAGTCATTTAAATGTTGTGAAAGAGCCTCAAGTCTAGTCCCGATGTCCTCATTGTTAAAATAGTTTTGCAGTGCCTCTGCAACATTTACAACAAGCATTTTGATGCTTTCCAAGAAAGTAGAAAGACTTTCAATTATAGGAAACTGAATTATGTGACTATTTGTGCTCTTGTCATACTTGAGGAAGCCAGAGATAGTAAGTTCCTGGTTTTCTGTGGAGGCTGTGTTGAGGATGTTTGTGAGGACAGTGCCAGAAGCCTCAATTCCAGTTCTCTCAGCAGTGTTGTAAACACTTATGTCCTGATTGAAGATATGGTCATTCAATTTAGACTTCATTCTAAAACTGGTCTTCTGCTCTTGGAGTGACAGAACAGTATCCATGTTGTTGTTAATAATCGTCTCAAGGGAAAAACCATTATCTAGCTGCTGGTTTACAGATGCTCTGCATTCATGTGAGCTAGCAATAACCAGGGGTTGTGCTTTAAGGAGGAACTTGCCATAGAGCTGAGCACTGTGCTTCCCATACATGGTCAGGTCTCCATCACCATTGAAGACGGTATCAAGGTTGAGATCAAAAGGCACAATACTGCAATGAATGGTGTGGTCAAAGCGCATTGGCTGTGAGTTGAAGTGGGCATCATTGGTGATCCTGGCAGCAAGACCGACAACTTCAAGCTCGGTGTTGTGGCTCATGTGAGTTCCAAAGAGTTTTCCAGTGGTGCTGCACTTTGCGTTAGCAGTCATGTCAGCATAATTTACCTGATAGGTGTGCTTGATCTCTTCCTCACCATAGATGGCTTTCAGGCTTCCAGTCAGGTCCATCTTGTACAGCTCTGCCTGCAGCTGAGCGTCATTAATGAAGTTGGCCGCCAGAAGTTTCAGGTTGTTATTAACATTTGCAGAAACAGTGAAGGGTTTCAGGTCGACGGTGATATCATGAGTGTAAGAGGCAAACTCACTTGCGGTGGCTTCAGCCTTTGAGATGAAGTCAAGGCTAGAGAGAGTAATGGTCAGACTGTTGGCATTATCAACCTTGATGTCATGCATTGCAGCCTTGTTGGTAATGGATAAAGTAGCCTTTGAAGCATCGAGCCCAGCATTGAAGGTGTTTTCCAGGGACAAGGGGCTCTGGAGGGTGGTTGTTCCACTTGTGGTCAAACCATCCTTGTTCATTCTCAGAACAGCCTTGTGAGTAGCCTCATTCTCAAGGAGCTTCACAGTGGCATCACTGTTTACAGCCAGACCATTGACATCAAGAGAGGCAGTCAGCAGAGAGTAAACACGGTTTTCAGAGTAGTCTGCATTTGTCTCCATTCTCATGGCGACTTCGCCGGCACCAGCAGAGGCTTCAGCCTGGTTGTGGATCTTCATACCAAGAGCAAGAGCATTTGCATCACATTTCAGTGACAGCTTTCTGTCCTTGAAGGAAAGCTCAGCAACATGGGTCAAGATGTCTTCAAAGGCATTGGTGTTAGACACAACTGAGAATTCACCATTGGCAAGGGTTGCTGCAATTGTGTTCTGGGCCTTAACAATGGTGGAGTCAAACTGAACAGTAGAATCAATATTTGCTTCTGGCCTGAATGGGAAGATGGTGAATGACTGGGTCGAAATGGTCTTGCCATACATGGGTCCAGCCTTGAACATTCCTTCAAAGTTGCTATCAGCAGAGATTTCTTCAGTGTTGATTCCAGCCATACCAGTGTGCTCTAGTGCCATGTTGAGACCAAATGGGCTTGTGGCTTCAATCTTGCTGCTTGATCTCAAATTGATTTTTTCTGTGATGGTCACATCCTCAACAATACTAATACTGGCTTCAATGAATTTATGGGCCAAAGAGCTTTTCAAATGTGCCTTGATGGAATCAGTGGTGGCCAACATTCCAGAGCCTAAATAAAACACAAAAGAAGAAAAGATAATTGATAATTGCATAGTGTGATTACTTTTTGACAAAACATTGAGGATTTTTTGCTCGTATATAGTATACCTAACAGAAATATATACAATCACTAGTTTAGTGTAGTTTTATCAGAGAACACTTTGTTTCACATCAGTGGAGGTCAAATTAACTGAAAACGGTTCTACAAAGAGTGAACAACACACCATTTTAACTGTGAGTTAAGCATAACAATGTAACAAATTCTAAATTCATGAATGATATTTACTATGAAATACCTTCAATCTTTATTGAGAGGATGTCAAGTGGGGAGGTTCCTTCCACATCAAACTTAGCTGAGTAGCTTGGTGTCTCCACAACATCTTTGCCGGCAGCCATCGAGGCCTCCATGTTGTATAGGTTGCTCCTCATCAGAGTTAAAACCTCAGCTTTGCCGAAAAGGGGAATAGACAGAGTAATACTTTCAGGGACAACAAGCTCTGGGATTGGAATCTCCATGGAGACGACCTCCAGTCCAAATTGGGGTACAGACATGTGAGGTGTGGTCAAAGCTGGTGGGAAGTTGAGCTCCTCTGTTGACTTTCCTCCAAGAGGGAGAGGGATAGCAATGGTGAGGCGCTCATTGTTGAAGTAGTAGACAGCCTTTGCCTCACTGTTGAAAAGACAAAAGGAAAATGCATAAATGTTTTGGAAAAATATTCAGATTATTTAAACATTTATCATGGAGTTGCTGACACTTACGTATTCAGGAACAGTTTCTCTGGCAGGGAAATCTCAGGCATATCAGGTACTCTGAAGTTCTGAATGTAAGGGATATCAGCACCATACTTGTCCATGTAGTTGTTTGCTGCCTAAGAAAAAAAGACAATCAGTGTTTTAATTATGCTTCATATTTTTGCCAAAGAAAATCTGAATAATTGTTAAATCCAAGATTCATACCTCCACAAACTTCTTGAAGATGTGACGGACCTTCATGTCAGTCTGCCCCACCTGCATATCAAGAAGTTGGTTGCCATATTTCTCAATCATATCAGCATTTGGCAAGCTGGTGGTCTCAGTGTTCACATCAGACTTGAACTCAACCTCAACCTTGCTGGCATCTGCAACAATAGAGAACAATTAATTCAATCCTGAGACATGAGGAAATATTCCTCTACAACCCAGGACAGAGTTAAGCTGGGAGTAAACTTACTCCAAAAAGTGTTTGCATTTTCTCTCAGGAAATATAGCAGGTTTGTAACTAAAACATTTTGGCTTTGATGACTGCAGTATGTGCGGGATGGTTAGCAGAAATGATCAAAATTTTCATTCTGTCTTGATAATTGCCCCCTCAAATTGAGTTTCCTTTAAATGGCCAACAGTGTGATTGGTTTTTGGCCACATATTTTGTGATATTGAATTTTGTGTCCCAAATTCTGATAATGCTGGATGTAGCTACCTTTAGGGTGTGACCCAAGTTTATATGGTCTGTCTAAGAAGTAAGCAACTATTGGATTAATGGTTATGTAATATTCTGAAAAAAAGGATAACTGGAAAATTACATTACCATATTTCATTGCGATTTTCTGTTCAGAAGTGGCGTCCATGACCTTGATTTCACTCTTAAGCTCCAATTCCAATTCTTCATCACGTTTCATGTTAGCTGTGACAGTGGCATCAGCACTGATTGAGGGGACAAGAAGTTGGACTTGCAGCATACCTTCCTTCATGGCCTTCAGACTGAAAAATATAACAGTGATTTAGTGTACTCTCAATGATGAATGTGACAGTAATCATGAGGATTTATGGTTGATTTCTTACTTGGCACGGCCAACCAGGGAGAGCTGAGGGATGTTCTTGTTTATAAAGTCAAGAGAGATGGAGTGAGTTCCTTTGCCCTTGGTGTTTCCATCAACAACACCCAGCCTGAGTCCGGCCTCCACATCATAGTCAGGGATCTGGATGTCGGCTGTGATGACATTCTTCCTTCTGTTATATTTCATGATTGCTCTGGCTTCAGTGGGATCTGCACCTGTTATTGGCCAATCAATAGAGTAATATTACATGACTCCACTAAACTTCAGTGATAAATTAGAAAACAAATTCAATATTGTACATTACCTTCAGCCCTCAGAATAAAATTCACAGAGTCAACCTTCTGCCGGCCCTCTTCTCCCTCCCTGAGGAGTTCGTAGGCAACAGTGGCTGTGTACTCAGTGACTTCACCAGTAGGGTGGAGCTCCACAGCAAATCTATTTAGATAATTCAGTTAATTAGCCAATATTCGTAGATAATTTATTTTAAAAAGACAAATGTTTGCTGGTTGTTTAGAAAGTCTTGCTTACTTGCTGTCTCCAGTGAAGGGGAAGTAGGGGGCTGTCTCCTGAGAGAAAGCATCAGTGTACTGCAGAGCAGTGCAGTATTTCATTCCAGCAAAGAAGGGAGTGCACCCACTAACATCAACCAAGTCCATCACCATAGGGGGAATGGTCTTCACCTCTGATCCAGTCACTGCCACCAGGTTGTTTCTAAATTGTCAATGTAGCAAAGTTAAAATGTAACTGTTTTAATTTAAATGTAGAAAAGTTGAAATTGTTGTAATAACAGATATAAGATCCTCTATATTATTTTAGGCCATGATTACACAGAGAAAAAGATGTTGCACTTAAGCTACAAACACAGGTATCTTTAACTTTCCCTTGTTAAACAACATTGTCCCCTTTATACTTCAGGTTAGCTATATTAACAGCTGATTACAACCAGAAGTGTAAAGCAGCTTCTGGCTGTTTCTTTCTCCATTACTAGTAATGGTGTTACCTGTGTCCTGCATTTAAGGTGGAGAAAATTGGATGATATCTGAAAGTTCTACTTAGACTTACGTCATTTTGATGAGCTTTGTTGGACTTATTGGAGTAGGGATGGTCAGCTTGACATTGTCGCGTCCCATGGAGATCTTGGCACTGAGCCCACTCTCGTGGAAAATGTTTGTGTGCATCTCTAATCCAGAGTTGACATATTCAGGGATGTGGGAGCCAACCTGAGTTACAAACTCAATGCCAGCGGAGGGCATGAAGGTAACTTCACTCTGTGGAAATAAAGTAGACAGTAGAAGTAGTAGTAGTAGAATGTGACTTGTGTTGATTCTATTTAATAAACCAGACAGATAGTTCGTTGTAAAACCCATTTTTGGAAATAATGTAAAAGATAATTACCATGCCAGGAACAATCTTAAGTCCACCCTTGATGCCAGGGGTGAAAGTACCAGACAGTGCAATCCTCAGAGGCACACCAGTGACAGTAGGCAGGAAGAATTCATTATCCATGAACATGTAGTGGGCAAAGATTGTGTTGTCAGCCTTGGTCATCAGTGCCTTCATTAGCTGTGGCAGAAAAAGCACAAAAGAACAAATGTAACTCAAATGATAAACAATGATAGAGAATCAAATCTGTCAAATATTTTAAATCAAAATAACTGCTTTTACTTACATCAGTAGGGAACATCTTGAACATGCTGTCAATCATCATGGCAGCAGAATATGCCATCTCTGTGATTTCATTGGTCTTCAGATATCCCAGCTCATTTCCCAAAAGTCTCAGGTAAACCATTGCCTCGGGAGACTGTGCCGTCTTCAGTTCCCTTACGAGTTTGTTGAGGTTGCGTCCGATGTCCCTCATCAGGTTCTGGGAGGCCTGAACATAGATGCGCACACACGATTAAAAGATGTTTCCCTTATGGAAAAATTGATCATCATAATTACAGTGTTTTTTAGACTGATTAATGGGTACCAAAAAGACTGGTCTGAGTACCTGTCTCCTCATCCTGTCCTTCTTCAGAGCAGGCAGCATGTTCTGCAGGATCTCATTGACTCTGAGTGGCATGTTGTCAGAGACAAAGTACATTGTCTTCAGGGCTGTGTCAGGGAAGAATCCATTCTTTCCAAACAGAGCATCAACAGTTGGCTCAAATCCTTTGCCCTCCATACCAATCTGTAAAGGTGACAAAGTTTTCAGTCACAACTTAGCTTACTGAAAAATAGTCTGAAAGCACAGTTTACATTAAAATAGCTCAAAATATTTACCTCCATCATGTCAATGTCATAGCCAAATGCCTTCAGAGTCATTTCAAGCATGACCTCCTTTGGCAGGTAGCTGGTACCCTCAAAGATCATGTTGCCCTCCACAGATCCGATCTTGTAGTTGCGAGAAAACTTGGTGGGGTCCATGGTGGGCCCGACCTCATTACCCTGCAGGGCATCACGGATCTTCTGTCTCAGTCTGTAGGAAAGAAAAAAATGTTACAGTTACAGCTGATGGTGACCAAATTGGGACACCTACTCACCATGTAGTGAAACAACAATTTAAGAAATATACATATATATAGCTGCATCTGCTTTTCACTTACTCTTGGGTCTCTGGCCCAGTTGTGGACAAAATGTTGGTAATGTGGGAGATCACAAAGCTCTTGACTTGTTTATCCTGCTCATTGGGCAAGGCCTCAGCCAGCTGGGCCAGTTCAGTGGGCTGGGGGTCTTTCATAAGTACCAGATATGCAGCAATACGCTTTTGCATGGGGCTGGCACTGTCCAAAAGCACCTGCATGAGAACCTCTCTGCCCTGTGACCAAACGAGATCAATAAAATGAGCATACCGTAGAAATAATTATTCAGATAATCTGTGACACCCATTACACAATTTGACTTGCCTCTTCAGGGACGGACGTCAGCCTGTACACTTGAATGGCAGCCTGCTGAACAGCCAGGGAAGCTGCAGCTTGGTTCACACACTGGATCACAGCGGCTCTGAGTGCAGGACTAGCAGGTACCACAGCTGGAGCCATATTTCCAATAACCTACAATTAAAGGACACATTAATATTCTGCTTATCGGTGTTGGCAGTCATTTAAATTTGGATCTATAGGGAAGGTTACCCACTCTCAATGTCATGAAAGTGTTGTCCTTGTCACCAGAACAGTCACCCAACTGGGCAGCCATGAACTCAGCAACGGAGTGAATCTCAGGGATCAATTTTCCTTCAGCTTTGTACCACCTGTTGAAGAAAAAAGATATTTAGAATTCAAAGCCTGTGTATCTTATTTTATACAAAGAGGAAAAACGTCTGCCGAAATGTTATTCAGATATTTAACCTGGAATAAAGTGTGGTTAACTTCACTCACCTCTTGACAACATTGCTCAGGGCATACATGATGGGCTTGCTGGGCTTGTATTTAGCCATCTCAAGCATGTCATTGATCAGGAGGGCAGAAGGATTGGACATGAGTCCCATAGCAAAAACGCTGGCATCAACCTCAAGCGAGGAGCTGTCAAAAGTCCTGAGGATCTGCATGATGGCACTGCTGCACTCAGGGGTTCCACACTGGGCCAGAACCTGGTAGGTCAGGACACGGGACACTGCCAGAGCCTCAGGAATGGCGGGACTCAGGGTCTCAGTCTTCATTCCACGGACCATGGTGACAAGCTTGTGGAAGAGGTGGGCCCTCCTCTCACCCTCGGTCTCGGGCAGAGTGGCCAGTTCTCTCAGGAGGTTCAGACCTGCATCCTTATCCTGGACAGCACTCTTGTCCTCAACAGCCTCCATGTGAAGACCCTTGACAATGTCACCTATGATGGACAAGTAAAAGGTTGGAATTAGTTATTCATACTTTTAATTGAATGTTTAATAATTTGCCTTAAATAAAAAGAACAGAGAGAAGAAGAGGAGCTTACTGCGGTCAAAGACTCTTTCATTGTGAGGAGAAACCTGAACCAGAGTCAGTTCTTGCTTTCCAACATTGGTAACTCCATATTCTCCCCTGTGGAGAGGCAACACAAGGCTGAAAAGTACAAGTAGAATCCTTGGACAATACGTATCAGTACTTACATAATAAAGTACAGTATAGAGTGCAGTTTAAGGTTTGACTTACTTGTGAGAGAAGGGAATAAGGACGTGGTTCTCAGTGCAGGACCCAGAGGTCATGTGTTTCTTCTCATTGTCAAACTTGTAGTTGCAGGTCTGTGAGCTTCTGACCAGCTGGGCAAGAGGGTAGTGCTGAAAGACAAAGAATTCAGCTGCAAGATTCTTGTCTAATGATTTTAACAATATTATGAATGCTAAGGGTACTGTTATGGTTTGCTTTTACACTACACTTCAGAGAGATTACATATCTGTCAAACAGAATTAGTACAGTGATGTGATTTTTGTTGGATCTTGAGTCAGTGAAGTTGGAAAAATCGGTTCAGGAGTGGTTCTTATTATGAAAAATGTCATTTGTCAGCATTTCAAACCAGAGCCACCCACGTGTTGCTTGGATATCTTACCATGCCAGAGATAAGCGCCAAGGGGCTGGTGTGATCTCTCATGGGGATAAATTTGTCACATCTGGACAGATCCCTGGTGAGGCTGATGTCAGTTACAATGTCCTCTCTAGTGTTGATGGAGTAATGGGTCTTGCACATGCCGTGGATAGTGGGCTGGAAATGGGTGTTAACAGAGATATGGATACCATCTCATTGCTGTTACATTCTTTTTATTGTGTTTGAGGAAACAGTTCTTACATGAGGAAGTAAGAAGTGTTTAATTTTCATGTGTACACTACAGTAATAAATAGGAGACTTACCATGTTCTTGTTCTTGTCTTCTTCCAGCAGAGGCACAGCCAGGGCAGAGATGATACCCCTCTTGATGTTCAGGATTGTTGTTGTCTCACCATCCTCAGGGTACAGTTTCACATCGTACACCCCCTCAACCACAACCTTCAGAGGATATCTAAAAGAAAATGTGAGACTTTTACCATTAAGTCCTATAGCAAATGTGTTTCATTGCATAATGTGTGTTCATGCAAGTGGATGTGCCTCTTAATGGAAAACTGCTGATGTAACATACCTCTCCATTTCAGTGGCAAAGGCATCAGAGCTGGGTGCAGGACCGAACACAGGGTTGCCCTCTGCATCCATGCCAGCCACCTCACTCAGTCTACAGCCAGTGGTGCGGACGATGAAACTACAAGTCTGAGGCACTTCAATTTCAACCTGTTTTAAAAGATTATTTTAGCTTTTCCCTGCTAGATATCGAGTAGAAAGAAAAGGATGTACCTTAAATTGATTTTTAGAATGTAGAATGATGAAATTTAGCTGTTAAAGCACAGTGGCATGTACCTTGCAAGTGGCCTTAGGTCCATTCCTGAGATGTGAAGCACCATTGATAGCATTCAAGGACTCAGCTTCGTACAGGAATTCATATTTGTGGTAGGCTTTGTACCTTTGGTTTACTGGTAGACAGGATAATGATTTTACATTAGAAATCAGTATGCTGCAAGTACTGTGAGAAAGTACAACAGTTTGCCTTAGCAATTCAGCCATGGTTTAAAAAGTGCTGTATGGACAAGACATCATATAGAGTTTTAAAACAAAAATGTGAGATAAAATACTATATGCGTGTCTTAGCATCAAAGTTCAGTTTACCTCTGATCACCTAAAATATAATGTAAATGTTAAATTTCTTGAACAGCCACAGTATAATTAACATTTACATAATGTTCAGGTTGTGTAATTAACATATCAAAATACTGGAACTCACTCAGGCAGGTTGCATGCTCCTCTTGGGCATCTGCAAAGACAATCCAGAAAATTAGATGTAAAACTTTGTTTCCTCCTGCAGGAAAACTATTTTACTTGAAAGAGAGATGAGAGCTTTCTCTTTGGTGTTTATTCTTTAATACTATTATATTGTAATAATGCTATCCCCAATCAAAAGCAACATGATGTAATTAAAAAAAATACTTACAGGTCAAGGTAAGTGTGATTAGGAGTTGGAAAAGACAGAGCTTCATATCCCCCATTATGGGCTCTGTGCAGCTCTCTCCTTTGTGCTCCTTTGGTGAGTACTCAGATGAGACTGAGGCCTCAAGCTCCTCATAGGCCTTTTATACCAACAGTGTTCAGTATGAAGGGCAGGTGGGAATTACATACAGTACTGTCTCAGCTCCAAAGTCCACTCTATACGTACATGTGGAGGGACAAAGGCAACTAGTTTCACGAAGCTTCCCTTGAATATGATTACCAAGTTTTCGAATCTGTCTTTTTGTGTTGAAATGTGTGAACACATGCAAATAGCATTCTGCATAAGATACTTTAAAGTTACAAATAAGTGCTTTATCCTGGATATAACAGAGGAATTCACATACATTACATTACTGCTGATGGATATCATTCCAGGGTAAAGGTCATTAAATTGAGCATAGTTTTTTCAGTGACAGGTCAAATATATATAATATATATTCAGTCTGAACAGGTAAAATATCAGATTGTAATATAGCATCAATAATATCCTGCTCTTTCTTTGTAGGTCCCACATAAATTTATAATTGTGAGTTTCTTAATACATCCAGGTTTTTCTAAAGTCGCATTACAGTTAATACTAAAGAGATGCATTTGTAAATGTTTATGTCAAAACTGCATCTGCTACATTTCAGTTGACTCCCAAGTTCATCTTTTGCATGAGATACTTTACAGTCTCAAAATATTATGGCTTCTATAAATAAATTCAATGTCAAACATACTTAAAAATGTCAATAATAAACAGGCAATATTAAAGATTTAAAACATTCCCTGCATTTTCAGTTTCTCAATTTTACTTGGTGTGTAAAGTTATGAACCCTACATTGCATAATCATATAGTTAGAATGCTTATTCAAAAGCACAACCCAGAAACTGTGGAGTTGTGCCCCCTAGCCATTGATAAGGAGTTGTAACTTGAACAGGTTGTTATCAACTCTTGACAAGGAGAATTGGACTACAGTCCCAGTCCGCTGTGTAGACACAATGTTGTGCACATTAAATTAGGTTTTACATTCTCTGAACTGAACTCTTTTGGATAAAATACCCTCATCATAATATACAAAACATCACCCAAAGACACAATTTTGGTACTTTTTGAAGGATTTTAGTGGTTTTAATTGCATTCTAAACAAATCTAGTATTTTCTTGTAATGATTTAAAGGCACTGTAAGCCTATTTTCTCATCATCTTATTACTTTGATTGATGATGACCTGCATGAACACAGATTTTTCTGCCAAAGTTAGGAAAGATTTGGTTACTGCACAAGGGACATTTTCTGTATTTTTTTTTCTCTTCACCTTTCTTACAGTTTTGAAGTAGGTGGGGCTCAGTTGGAAAAAGGTGATGTCATGTACTTCTGTGCACCAATCAAAATGTGCTGACAGTTGTTGGGTTGTTCAGTCAAATCTGATCAAACCACACCCAAACAGTACAGATGAAGCAGATAAGCTCACTTTTTGAATGTTAAACTCTTAATAAATAAGAAATAAAAAAATGTCCCCCAAAGTTTTGATTGTTGCTTATTTAGTGATGAATATATAATGTTATAAAGAAATACTTGAAATACTTTAAATTAAATTTTCAGGGGCTTTAAGAATATTACTCTCAGTATCAAAGTTGCCAGTCAATAATACCTTTATAGACTGGGACAAAAATCTTGACTGTGAAGGCTCATACACACCTTTAGTTTCTTGTAGACACTAAATAAACATAAAGATAAACAAAATACGTATCATTCATACTTTACAGAGTTATACTTCAAAGATAGTGACAAATTAGGTTTTTACTGCGCAACCTGTGTGTTCAAACATTTGTAATAAATGTACACCTCTCACTAACAGGCAGGACTCAAATATCCAAGATGGCAATGAAAACAATGATCAGTGATCTGTCTGTGCTTGCTCTATACTGGAAGGGTTATGTTTACATTCATGCTCCTCACCAAAATGCATTGTGTGCATTTTAAATCCAGCATTGTTTACAGCCATGATTACTAGCTTGCAGTCATCGTCTTCCCTGCCTTTGCTGGGGCATTGCTGCATATCTTGATGTGTTACCTCCACCTGTAGATCAGTGGAATAGTGTGACACCATTAGTATGACTGTGTATCTTGTGCATGCGGGTGATGTGCCTGCGCTCTTGTTTGCGTGCACGAGATAAACCAAAGGAGGACCCACTTTTAGAAAAACAGCGCCATAGCACTACTAGAGGTCAAAAACCTTTAAGAGACAATTACTGTAAACAGCATATTGTAACTATTGAACTGTGCTACTATTTGTGATTTGGTTTTTGTATTTCTCCTCTGTTTTATAAAATCTCACCTTCCTGGGATGAAAGGGGTTATCATTTTTCCTAATGACATGCAATGGATATCTAAATGATTAATGAGTCTGATTTAATGATGTAGATTAGTCTTAAAGGAAGGTGATAATAATCCAAACAAGAAACCCAAGAGGGATCTGCGACAATGCCTGGCTAAAAGATAAAATGACTGTCACATGAGAATCAGTCTGGATGCTTTTAATTCAGATTAAAAGCTCACAAATGGTCTAAATACTTCTGTGATTTTTAAATCACAGATTTAAATAATAATGATAATGATACATGAGAAGTTAATATGTTTCAGTCTGTGATGTGTAACTTGTTCTACATGGCATATAAAATGTTGATCTTTTTAATGGTTCAAGTAATTACTAGCCCCTTGATTGGATCCTCTGACCATAACCGAGTGCACTGGCTTCTCTTATGTAAATCTGGGTCGAGGAGGGAATAGGTCCTTAAAAGCCAAGTTAAATTGTAAACGGAAAGCAGTTGTTTTTAGCCATACTAGTGGCATGGCTCTACGGATGGCAATGTCCGTCGGCCGGTTGGTCGGTGATCACCAACATAGTCTTGCACTCCCTGTTGCTCAATATTTGGAGGACTTTTCAGGACCTCCACGTTGGCAGCCATTTTCTCCTCAGCTTAAGAAATTCTTAAGGTCTTTCTTAACATGAAGGTCCTCTTCCCCAGCCCCTACCCTTAAAAGATGTTTACCATAGGAGCTGTCTTAAGTGCAAAGATGCTTTTCAGTGGCAGTTGCAACTTTTTACCAGCCTACTTCTTACATTTTTTCTGACATGGGATCAGAACATACAGTATGTGAATGTTGGTCAGCTGTTGGCTCTAATCTTTGTGAGGCAACAAGAGGCGATGCAAAGTATGAGCAGTTGGCCTTTGCCGGTGCTAGTTCTTTGAGGTCGGGTTGGTGTGTCAGGGCCCTAAGTCTTGCAGAGGCGTGAATGTGTTTTCTTTACATCTGTTTGCCCTTTGAGTAACTGGCAATCTACCTGGTTGTTGGTATGTAGATATCTCTGCTGTAGCCAGTTTTGTTCCATTGTCTGTTCTGGTTTTGTATGAATTCTTTTTTGTGTTGTAATTTTTTTGTTAGTGTTGAATTACTTAAACCTTTACCGTGTCTGTGTATATTGTATAGTGAAACTTCTTTGTAAAATGTTATGTAGCATGAATAAATCATGGTGTTGAGTTTCTGATATAGAAAATTGTGCCTTGCATGACCTACTGCATATTTAGATGAGAAAAGTACACATTTGGTTGACAATAACAACATAAACATACAAGAATACAGTCTACAAGAATTTCCACTAGTATCACTAATATTTAGTGACTTCACTGAATCAGCTAATTAGTCAATTTCGCAGATCCTCATTTATTTAAAAAGTACCAATCAATTCTTGAACCATGACTCTATATAAATGCACTGTAGCACTAAGTGATACCCTTTCATGTGTAGTTTGATTTTGATGAATTGTTCTCATTTGTGTAAAATTTAGATGTGAATTCCAAAAAACACCATGAAGCAGGAAATCAGACATTTACAGATTGCAGTGAAGTGTATTTTATTAATACTTTTCACTCTTTGCAGGAAGGTGAGTATCAGTAAAACTTTTTCAATGTTTGTACACAATAAACCATCTAAATTAAAATGATACAACAGGTGGTTTTGTCATTATTATAAATATGGTTAAAGAGCTAATTGTCCATACTCCTTCCAAGCATGTGTTTTGAAGCGATGGTAGTGTTTCATATGGACTTAGGCCTCTGTTTTTGAGGATTCCTTACTGTTGGAAGGGAAATGGAAGGTCAATCTCAAGCCTTCCTTCACTAACTTTCATGTAGGCTTGAGCCTCCTCTGAAGCTTGCTGCAGGAAACCATAAACAGTGTTATTGAACTGTTCCACTACATAAATGAACATGTCTATAATGTACTCATATGCATTGTTGAGCTGCTCCATATTCAGGGCAGAGATCTGGTCAACAACATTCTTTATGACTGTGATAAGGTTACGATAGAGGATATTGATGTTGATGAACACTGCATCTAGATAGTCAGACTTGACAGAGTCAACAAACTCCTGAGATTTCTCAACAACAGCATTCAGGGTCTCACCCATCTTCACTAGCATTGTGTCAAGATTCTCCATATTTTTCACAAAGTCCACCAGTTCATCAAAGATTTTCTTGAAAGCTGTTTTGACCTGATCCAAGATCTGGCCTCCAGTGATTGCATCACCAACTGGCATGCGTACTTTCACACTGCTGATCTTCTCAACAAAGGAGTTATAGTAGACCTCCGTGTTCTCATAGATATTCTGGATGGTCATATCTAGCATAGCAGCAATGCTGCTGGTCAGCTTCTTTAGGACCTCAGGGAGAGTGGTCATCTCATCAGACCCAGGCAGTTTGAACTGGGTCTCCCTCAAGACCTTGATGACAGTATCCAGGAAGACCTGGACAGTTTTCTGGTACTGGACAATGATGTTCCTGAAGAAGATTGACAGCTGGCTCATTTGAATGTCATAATTGATTGCAGCATCATAGGCCTCACCAATGCGGTTAACAACAGAGTCCTTAAACTCCTCCATGTTCCTTGTGATCTGGTACTTGTCAGCAAACATTGTGACTGTAGAGATGATGGAAGGGAGCCTTGTCTTGAGTTCAGAGAGCATTACTTTGGGTGCCTCCATGTTGTAGGCAATCTGCAGGTTCATCTTTTCAGCATCCTTAGAAGATGATCTGATGACCAAGATGTCAACATCAACCTCTGGAGCAGACTGTTGAATAGAAGAAAATATTGTTTTAGCTATATTTTTATTTAGTATTTCGTTTTCCATCGTATCAATTAGGCAATGTTAATGATACTCACAGGATAACGACCATAGACTCTTGCACTCATCTGAGATGGGACTCTGCCATTGAACTGAAGGCCCAGGAAGCCAGTGGAGGGGATAGACACTGAGGCACTGATACCATCTCTGCGAGCAGCATAACGAAGGTTCACATCAGTGAAAGTAGGACTGGTGATGTCCACATTCAAGGTGTGGCGAGAGTCACTGGAAGAGAAAGAAAGCATTTCAAATAACAAGTCACAATTAATTATTGACCTGATATTTAATAGGAGGGAATCTAATTTATACACATTAAAATAAATCGTCAAGATGAAAATGAGAAGAAATAGTAGATTGAAAATTTACCTGTCATCAGCCTGGCGCTTTCTCCTAAAATGTGAAGAAAAGGAGTTAATTACTTTAAACCTTGAATATCAGAGGTTATTATTTAACATATATTGTAAAACAAGCAAACAAAAACAGACTGTTACCTCAAGGCGTGGGTAATGACATGGTTGACATCCATGGTCAGGTCAGCGTGTGTCAGGACAACCTTGTTAATCATGTTCAGAGCTGCATTTTCAAAATTTGCAGTAGTAGAAGCTAT
This sequence comes from Macquaria ambigua, assembly GCA_008360985.2. Lineage (NCBI taxonomy): Eukaryota > Metazoa > Chordata > Actinopteri > Centrarchiformes > Percichthyidae > Macquaria > Macquaria ambigua. The sequence continues at coordinate 19,103 of VMKM01001362.1, forward strand.
TGAAAGAAATTAGTTTTGTATAATTTACTTCTCAACAATGCTTGCAACATGAAACAGATAAATATGTTTAGGGAATTTCATCAACTCACCATCCATATCATATTCCAAGAGCACAAGGACAGAGGTGGCAGAGGACTTTAAAGTGACTGTGAAGACAGGAGCATTGCCCTCTGCTTCAGCTGCCATGTTTGTGGTGTACAGTGGGCTGACAAACTTGACATTGGTAGAGATCTTCTGCTTGGCAGCTGTCACTTCAGCAACAGTTTTCTCAAAGATGGTAAAGTCGCCCAGGCTGCTTGGCTGAGACATATCAATCTCAACATCAGCAGTCAAGGAAGAGGTTGGTGCAAGATCAATGGTAGCCTTTACAACATGCTTCCCATTGGTGTTGAAATTGAAGATGTTTGCCTCATTGTTGCCAGTATACTGCAGCACTGCATACACACGGTTCAGGGAGGCTTCAACAGCAAGATTCTCATTTACATCCATGCCAATGACTTTGGTGGTGCCATGGTTAAGTTTGGCATCAGCAATAACCTTGGAGGTGGAGCGTAGGCCATCGTTATTCAGATACAGATTTACCTCATTATCTAGGACTCCCAAAACAAGATAGTCTTCAAGCACTGTGCCATCCATGTTTGCCCTGGTGGATGACTCCATGGAAACATACTCAAAGGTTCCCTCCAGCTTCAGACTGTGGTCTGCCTCAGCCTTTCCAACAGCCTTGATCACAGGGATGTTGAAATCACCCATCATCCTCAAAGTTGAGACAGCATTTGGCTTGGTTTTGGTGTCTGCCACCAGATTTTGATTTGCCTCCAGGTTGAGTATAGGCAGGGCAATCTTTGCAACAGTAGCCACAGAGATGGCAGTTTCAAAAGTCTCAGTACTCATACTGATGGTGCTGTCATGAGTGCCTTCAATGTGACGATTTTCAAGGGACAGGGAATTGGCCAACTTGATTCCTCTCTTGGTGGTCAGACTGGTGGTGCCATCAAGTTTGGCTTTCAGACCCTCAAACACAGAGGCTGTGGTAGCTCCCAGACGGAACACAAGATCATCCTCAGCATACAGTCCAGCATTGACATTCAGATTAATGATGGCAGACTTGAAAGACAGCTCTGTGATCAGGTTACCCACAGAAGGAATCTGGATCAGACCCATCATATCAACAAGGGGGGCAGTCTGGCTTTTCTTGTAAACAATCTTAGCGTCAACATCAACAGTCTGTTCAGTGGTGGTCAAAATGTTTTTCAATCCAGTCTGTTCATACAAGTTCAGATCACTGATAGCTGGAGTACGGAAGTCAACAAAAGGCAGGTCAATCTTAGGAATGCTGATGGGGGATGTCAGGAAGTCAAGATTGGCCTCACTTTCCATGGCAACAAAGATGCCAGCCTCATTTTCATTATTGTCAACAGTGAAGTTGTAGAACATTTTGTACTGATTAAGACGAGCCAGAGCTACGGTGTGCATCTGTTGGCCGTCAGGTTTGAAGCTGGCTGAGTAATCATTTTGCAGATCTATCTTAGCAGTCAAAGCTTCAAAAATGTTGACCTTGGCATTTCCTTTGTTTTGGAATTCAAAGATAAACTCAACAGGACGGGCTACAATGTTGATTCCATTGGACATGACTCCACTGACTGCACCATACAGTTCTGTGTCATGGTTTGCTTTCAGCTCAACCTTCATATCATAAAGGTTGGCGTGTCCAGATGCCACAAAAACACTGTTCTTAATGACTGGGGCCTCAGCCTCATTGCGGACATTAAACTTGAAGTAGGAAAGGGTGCCAGATTCAACAGTAATTTGCTGTTTCATCTTTAAGATGGTAGAGTCTGTATCACCAGAGAAAGTTAGAGTGAAAATACTGGGAGTGAGAGACATATGAAAGTTGCTCTTGTGGTTGCCATCATCAGCATTCAACTTGCCAGTGCCTGAATTGTCAGCTGTTAGAGTGAGGGTGTAGCCATCTTGGCGAGCAATTGTTTTCTGGGTTACAGTGGCCTCATTTCTGACATCAACAATTGGGAGGTCCACTACATGAGTATAAGTTGTATCAAGAGAGGCAGACATTCCTTCTTCCACAGCAATAAACGCTGTGTTCATAAAATCAGCCGTGTAAGGTGTAGTGGTAACCTTAATTGTAGTTTTGGCTTGGGCCTGGGCTGATGGGCCATAGAGAGTTACAGATGCCTGATGTTCAACTCCAAGAAGAAGATGGTTGAATTTAAGAGTCTCTGCAAATACAATACGACTCATTTTTGGGATTGCAATACGACCAGTGGAGTCAAGTTTGTAATTAAGAATTTCAAAACTTGAAGATATGGCCTGGGAAGTAAGGAGTCCAGTGAATGTAGGTGTCATTACACTCTCGGTGGAGTTTTGGAACTCAGCAGACGTCTTGACGGTATAGATGGGAGTGTGGAATCTGATCTCACCATAGAGTTTACCAAAGCATGGGACCATGATCTCACTTGGAATGGTTGGCAGCTTGATCTCAGGAACCTGAAGAGACTTAACAAGCTTTTCTACAGGAACTTGTGGGATGGTAGGGAATGAGACCTCAGGAAGAGTGATTTCTGGGAAGGTTATCTCAGGCATGGAAGGAAGGTAGCTCATAGACAGGTCTCCAAAGATAGCTTCAACATCAAGCATTTTGATCTCAAAGTTTACAAAGAAATCAATAAGTTCAATGATTCTCTGCTTGATTTCATCAAAGGAAATTGTGGTGGCTTTCACAGTGTGGAAACCCAGGATGGTGAACTCAGGGATGTCCAGCTGTGTTGGGATCTCAAAGTGTTCAAGCTTATCCATACTGAACTTCATTGAAGGCACAACAAGATCAGTAAAAGGAATGATGAAAGATGGCATGTTCAACTCAGTTTTCTTAAGTTCAGCAATGAGCCCATCAATGATTTGCTGAATCTCGCTGATGAATTTTTGCTCAGGCACCACTTCCTTAATCATCTCAACCATATCAGTGAGCGTATCAGTGATGATGGTTATGACTCTCCTGTAGTTTTTGCTCACAAAGTCCAGATAAGAGGTAATCTCAGCTTTGAGATCAAGATCTGTAATTTCCCGTTTTATAAATTCAGAAAATGCCTTAAGGTTATCAAACACAGCCTGGTCAATGATATCCTTTACAGATCTAATCATTTCTGCAACTTTGATTTCTCTCAGGCGTTCCACAAAGCCTCTACCAGAGGATAAGACATGGTTGACAAAATCTCTTGTTGCCTCAAGCTTCTGGGGGATTTCAAGAGTCCTGATCAGCTCATTCACGTAAACGGTGTACTCAGCAATAATTTGATTGGCATAAACCACAAAGTCATTGTAGTCCAATGACTTCAGTTTATGCACAATAGTGTCAATATACATATTCAGCTCTTGAATTATATCTTTAACCTCAGTTGTTTTCAAGTAGTTGATAGCAACCTGGAAGACTTGCATGAATTTGGTAGGGATGTCTGCGTCCTTAACCATCTTGGCTACAGCGCTGATGGTTTCCTCAATTCTGAACTGCTTGATGAGCTCCACAGCATTTTCCAAGATAGCTTGAACCTTTTTGTCAGCCTCAAACTTTACAATCAACTCTCTCATCTTGGCATAGAATGTGTTGATCTTACCTAGGATGTCAAAGTCCTGAATCATTTCCCTAATATATTCTGTTATATCGCTGAAAATCTCTGTGGGAATCTGACTCACCACTTCCTCAATGTGAGCTTTAAAGTTGATGGATGAAATGTATCTCTTCACCTCAGCAGCAAATGTCTGCATGTCAAAGTTCTCAATTATTTGTTTCATTTCACTCATGATTGCCTGTAGTTTAGCCATGATTTCATACTTGGCATCGATATCATGCAGGAATGCGATGCTGCTGCCCTTCAGCTTTTCCAGGTCAATCTGCTGGATCATCTCCCTCACGGTATCAATTACATAGACAACCACAGCCTTGATGTCATAGTCTTCATTAATGGCATTCAGCTGTTGCTGGATCTTCTGAATGATGGTTTCAGGGAGGGTGCAACTAACAATAATCTCCTTCATCATACCAGCAAAGTGTTGGATGTAAACAGTGAGATCAGCCAGCAGTTTCTCAACAGTAACCTTCAGGTTTCTCAAAGAGGCTTCCACATCCTCCATGGAGAAAACATATTCTTGGGTAAAATCATTGAAATACTGCTTCAGTTGAATTAGGTTGCCTTCTATATTCAGTTGAGAAACAAAGTCACTTACATGCTGGGGAAGAGCCTCAAGTTTAGCCCTTATCTCCTCATTGTTGATGTAGTCTTGCAGTGCCTCTGCAATATGCACAACAAAGCCCTTGATGCTTTCCAAGAAGGCAGGCAGATTTTCAATTAGAGGGAACTGAATAATGTGACTGTCAGTGTTCTTGTCATACTTGAGGAAGCCAGAGATGGTGAATTCCTGGTTCTCTGTGGAGGCTGTGTTGAGGATGTTTGTGAGGACAGTGCCAGAAACCTCAATTCCAGTTTTCTCAGCAGTGTTGTAAACACTCATGTCCTGATTAAAAGCATGCTCATTTACTTTAGACTTCATTCTAAAACTGGTCTTCTGCTCTTGGAGTGACAGAACATTATCCATCTTGTTGTCAAATGTGGTCTCAAGGGAAAAACCATTATCTAGCTGCTGGGTTACTGATGCTCTGCATTCATGTGAGCTAGCAATAACCAGGGGTTGTGCTTTAAGGAGGAACTTGCCATAGAGCTGAGCACTGTGCTTTCCATACATGGTCAGGTCTCCATCAGCATTGAAAATGGCATCAAGGTTGAAATCAAAAGGCACAATACTGCAACGGACGGTGTGGTCAAAGCGCATTGGCTGTGAGTTGAAGCGGGCATCGTTGGTGATCCTGGCAGCAAGACCGACAACTTCAAGCTCGGTGTTGTGGCTCATGTGAGTTCCAAAGAGTTTTCCAGTGGTGCTGCACTTTGCGTTAGCAGTCATGTCAGCATAATTTACCTGATAGGTGTGCTTGATCTCTTCCTCACCATAGATGGCTTTCAGGCTTCCAGTCAGGTCCATCTTGTACAGCTCTGCCTGCAGCTGAGCGTCATTAATGAAGTTGGCTGCCAGAAGTTTCAGGTTGTTATTAACATTTGCAGAAACAGTGAAGGGTTTCAGGTCGACGGTGATATCATGAGTGTAAGAGGCAAACTCACTTGCGGTGGCTTCAGCCTTTGAGATGAAGTCAAGGCTAGAGAGAGTAATGGTCAGACTGTTGGCATTATCAACCTTGATGTCACGCATTGCAGCCTTGTTGGTAATGGATAAAGTAGCCTTTGAAGCATCGAGCCCAGCATTGAAGGTGTTTTCCAGGGACAAGGGGCTCTGGAGGGTGGTTGTTCCACTTGTGGTCAAACCATCCTTGTTCATTCTCAGAACAGCCTTGTGAGTAGCCTCATTCTCAAGGAGCTTCACAGTGGCATCACTGTTTACAGCCAGACCATTGACATCAAGAGAGGCAGTCAGCAGAGAGTAAACACGGTTTTCAGAGTAGTCTGCATTTGTCTCCATTCTCATGGCGACTTCGCCGGCACCAGCAGAGGCTTCAGCCTGGTTGTGGATCATCATACCAAGAGCAAGAGCATTTGCATCACATTTCAGTGACAGCTTTCTGTCCTTGAAGGAAAGCTCTGCAACATGGGTCAAGATGTCTTCAAAGGCATTGGTGTTAGACACAACTGAGAATTCACCATTGGCAAGGGTTGCTGCAATTGTGTTCTGGGCCTTAACAATGGTGGAGTCAAACTGAACAGTAGAATCAATATTTGCTTCTGGCCTGAATGGGAAGATGGTGAATGACTGGGTCGAAATGGTCTTGCCATACATGGGTCCAGCCTTGAACATTCCTTCAAAGTTGCTATCAGCAGAGATTTCTTCAGTGTTGATTCCAGCCATACCAGTGTGCTCTAGTGCCATGTTGAGACCAAATGGGCTTGTGGCTTCAATCTTGCTGCTTGATCTCAAATTGATTTTTTCTGTGATGGTCACATCCTCAACAATACTAATACTGGCTTCAATGAATTTATGGGCCAAAGAGCTTTTCAAATGTGCCTTGATGGAATCAGTGGTGGCCAACATTCCAGAGCCTAAATAAAACACAAAAGAAGAAAAGATAATTGATAATTGCATAGTGTGATTACTTTTTGACAAAACATTGAGGATTTTCTGCTCATATATAGTATACCTAACAGAAATATATACAATCACTAGTTTAGTGTAGTTTTATCAGAGAACACTGTAAAATTGTAATTGAAAGTCACTTTGTTTCACATCAGTGGAGGTCAAATTAACTGAAAACGGTTCTACAAAGAGTGAACAACACACCATTTTAACTGTGAGTTAAGCATAACAATGTAACAAATTCTAAATTCATGAATGATATTTACTATGAAATACCTTCAATCTTTATTGAGAGGATGTCAAGTGGGGAGGTTCCTTCCACATCAAACTTAGCTGAGTAGCTTGGTGTCTCCACAACATCTTTGCCGGCAGCCATCGAGGCCTCCATGTTGTATAGGTTGCTCCTCATCAGAGTTAAAACCTCAGCTTTGCCGAAAAGGGGAATAGACAGAGTAATACTTTCAGGGACAACAAGCTCTGGGATTGGAATCTCCATGGAGACGACCTCCAGTCCAAATTGGGGTACAGACATGTGAGGTGTGGTCAAAGCTGGTGGGAAGTTGAGCTCCTCTGTTGACTTTCCTCCAAGAGGGAGAGGGATAGCAATGGTGAGGCGCTCATTGTTGAAGTAGTAGACAGCCTTTGCCTCACTGTTGAAAAGACAAAAGGAAAATGCATAAATGTTTTGGAAAAATATTCAGATTATTTAAACATTTATCATGGAGTTGCTGACACTTACGTATTCAGGAACAGTTTCTCTGGCAGGGAAATCTCAGGCATATCAGGTACTCTGAAGTTCTGAATGTAAGGGATATCAGCACCATACTTGTCCATGTAGTTGTTTGCTGCCTAAGAAAAAAAGACAATCAGTGTTTTAATTATGCTTCATATTTTTGCCAAAGAAAATCTGAATAATTGTTAAATCCAAGATTCATACCTCCACAAACTTCTTGAAGATGTGACGGACCTTCATGTCAGTCTGCCCCACCTGCATATCAAGAAGTTGGTTGCCATATTTCTCAATCATATCAGCATTTGGCAAGCTGGTGGTCTCAGTGTTCACATCAGACTTGAACTCAACCTCAACCTTGCTGGCATCTGCAACAATAGAGAACAATTAATTCAATCCTGAGACATGAGGAAATATTCCTCTACAACCCAGGACAGAGTTAAGCTGGGAGTAAACTTACTCCAAAAAGTGTTTGCATTTTCTCTCAGGAAATATAGCAGGTTTGTAACTAAAACATTTTGGCTTTGATGACTGCAGTATGTGCGGGATGGTTAGCAGAAATGATCAAAATTTTCATTCTGTCTTGATAATTGCCCCCTCAAATTGAGTTTCCTTTAAATGGCCAACAGTGTGATTGGTTTTTGGCCACATATTTTGTGATATTGAATTTTGTGTCCCAAATTCTGATAATGCTGGATGTAGCTACCTTTAGGGTGTGACCCAAGTTTATATGGTCTGTCTAAGAAGTAAGCAACTATTGGATTAATGGTTATGTAATATTCTGAAAAAAAGGATAACTGGAAAATTACATTACCATATTTCATTGCGATTTTCTGTTCAGAAGTGGCGTCCATGACCTTGATTTCACTCTTAAGCTCCAATTCCAATTCTTCATCACGTTTCATGTTAGCTGTGACAGTGGCATCAGCACTGATTGAGGGGACAAGAAGTTGGACTTGCAGCATACCTTCCTTCATGGCCTTCAGACTGAAAAATATAACAGTGATTTAGTGTACTCTCAATGATGAATGTGACAGTAATCATGAGGATTTATGGTTGATTTCTTACTTGGCACGGCCAACCAGGGAGAGCTGAGGGATGTTCTTGTTTATAAAGTCAAGAGAGATGGAGTGAGTTCCTTTGCCCTTGGTGTTTCCATCAACAACACCCAGCCTGAGTCCGGCCTCCACATCATAGTCAGGGATCTGGATGTCGGCTGTGATGACATTCTTCCTTCTGTTATATTTCATGATTGCTCTGGCTTCAGTGGGATCTGCACCTGTTATTGGCCAATCAATAGAGTAATATTACATGACTCCACTAAACTTCAGTGATAAATTAGAAAACAAATTCAATATTGTACATTACCTTCAGCCCTCAGAATAAAATTCACAGAGTCAACCTTCTGCCGGCCCTCTTCTCCCTCCCTGAGGAGTTCGTAGGCAACAGTGGCTGTGTACTCAGTGACTTCACCAGTAGGGTGGAGCTCCACAGCAAATCTATTTAGATAATTCAGTTAATTAGCCAATATTCGTAGATAATTTATTTTAAAAAGACAAATGTTTGCTGGTTGTTTAGAAAGTCTTGCTTACTTGCTGTCTCCGGTGAAGGGGAAGTAGGGGGCTGTCTCCTGAGAGAAAGCATCAGTGTACTGCAGAGCAGTGCAGTATTTCATTCCAGCAAAGAAGGGAGTGCACCCACTAACATCAACCTTGTCCATCACCATAGGGGGAATGGTCTTCACCTCTGATCCAGTCACTGCCACCAGGTTGTTTCTAAATTGTCAATGTAGCAAAGTTAAAATGTAACTGTTTTAATTTAAATGTAGAAAAGTTGAAATTGTTGTAATAACAGATATAAGATCCTCTATATTATTTTAGGCCATGATTACACAGAGAAAAAGATGTTGCACTTAAGCTACAAACACAGGTATCTTTAACTTTCCCTTGTTAAACAACATTGTCCCCTTTATACTTCAGGTTAGCTATATTAACAGCTGATTACAACCAGAAGTGTAAAGCAGCTTCTGGCTGTTTCTTTCTCCATTACTAGTAATGGTGTTACCTGTGTCCTGCATTTAAGGTGGAGAAAATTGCATGATATCCGAAAGTTCTACTTACGTCATTTTGATGAGCTTTGTTGGACTTATTGGAGTAGGGATGGTCAGCTTGACATTGTCGCGTCCCATGGAGATCTTGGCACTGAGCCCGCTCTCATGGAAAATGTTTGTGTGCATCTCTAATCCAGAGTTGACATATTCAGGGATGTGGGAGCCAACCTGAGTTACAAACTCAATGCCAGCGGAGGGCATGAAGGTAACTTCACTCTGTGGAAATAAAGTAGACAGTAGAAGTAGTAGTAGTAGAATGTGACTTGTGTTGATTCTATTTAATAAACCAGACAGTTAGTTCGTTGTAAAACCCATTTTTGGAAATAATGTAAAAGATAATTACCATGTCAGGAACAATCTTAAGTCCACCCTTGATGCCAGGGGTGAAAGTACCAGACAGTGCAATCCTCAGAGGCACACCAGTGACAGTAGGCAGGAAGAATTCATTATCCATGAACATGTAGTGGGCAAAGATTGTGTTGTCAGCCTTGGTCATCAGTGCCTTCATTAGCTGTGGCAAATGAAAATTCACATTTAAAGGACATTTAAATAATAAACAACAAATTTCTAAAATAGTGCATTGTTTCATTGTCAGCTTTTCTTTTAAAAAGATAACTAATAACTTCCTTACATCAGTTGGGAACATCTTGAACATGCTGTCAATCATCATGGCAGCGGAGTAGGCCATCTCCTCCATTTCGTTGGTCTTCAGATATCCCAGCTCATTTCCCAAAAGTCTCAGGTAAACCATTGCCTCGGGAGACTGTGCCGTCTTCAGTTCCCTTACGAGTTTGTTGAGGTTGCGTCCGATGTCCCTCATCAGGTTCTGGGAGGCCTGAACATAGATGCGCACACACGATTAAAAGATGTTTCCCTTATGGAAAAATTGATCATCATAATTACAGTGTTTTTTAGACTGATTAATGGGTACCAAAAAGACTGGTCTGAGTACCTGTCTCCTCATCCTGTCCTTCTTCAGAGCAGGCAGCATGTTCTGCAGGATCTCATTGACTCTGAGTGGCATGTTGTCAGAGACAAAGTACATTGTCTTCAGGGCTGTGTCAGGGAAGAATCCATTCTTTCCAAACAGAGCATCAACAGTTGGCTCAAATCCTTTGCCCTCCATACCAATCTGTAAAGGTGACAAAGTTTTCAGTCACAACTTAGCTTACTGAAAAATAGTCTGAAAGCACAGTTTACATTAAAATAGCTCAAAATATTTACCTCCATCATGTCAATGTCATAGCCAAATGCCTTCAGAGTCATTTCAAGCATGACCTCCTTTGGCAGGTAGCTGGTACCCTCAAAGATCATGTTGCCCTCCACAGATCCGATCTTGTAGTTGCGAGAAAACTTGGTGGGGTCCATGGTGGGCCCGACCTCATTACCCTGCAGGGCATCACGGATCTTCTGTCTCAGTCTGTAGGAAAGAAAAAAATGTTACAGTTACAGCTGATGGTGACCAAATTGGGACACCTACTCACCCTGTAGTGAAACAACAATTTAAGAAATATACATATATATAGCTGCATCTGCTTTTCACTTACTCTTGGGTCTCTGGCCCAGTTGTGGACAAAATGTTGGTAATGTGGGAGATCACAAAGCTCTTGACTTGTTTATCCTGCTCATTGGGCAAGGCCTCAGCCAGCTGGGCCAGTTCAGTGGGCTGGGGGTCTTTCATAAGTACCAGATATGCAGCAATACGCTTTTGCATGGGGCTGGCACTGTCCAAAAGCACCTGCATGAGAACCTCTCTGCCCTGTGACCAAACGAGATCAATAAAATGAGCATACCGTAGAAATAATTATTCAGATAATCTGTGACACCCATTACACAATTTGACTTGCCTCTTCAGGGACGGAAGTCAGCCTGTACACTTGAATGGCAGCCTGCTGAACAGCCAGGGAAGCTGCAGCTTGGTTCACACACTGGATCACAGCGGCTCTGAGTGCAGGACTAGCAGGTACCACAGCTGGAGCCATATTTCCAATAACCTACAATTAAAGGACACATTAATATTCTGCTTATCGGTGTTGGCAGTCATTTAAATTTGGATCTATAGGGAAGGTTACCCACTCTCAATGTCATGAAAGTGTTGTCCTTGTCACCAGAACAGTCACCCAACTGGGCAGCCATGAACTCAGCAACGGAGTGAATCTCAGGGATCAGTTTTCCTTCAGCTTTGTACCACCTGTTGAAGAAAAAAGATATTTAGAATTCAAAGCCTGTGTATCTTATTTTATACAAAGAGGAAAAACGTCTGCTGAAATGTTATTCAGATATTTAACCTGGAATAAAGTGTGGTTAACTTCACTCACCTCTTGACAACATTGCTCAGGGCATACATGATGGGCTTGCTGGGCTTGTATTTAGCCATCTCAAGCATGTCATTGATCAGGAGGGCAGAAGGATTGGACATGAGTCCCATAGCAAAAACGCTGGCATCAACCTCAAGCGAGGAGCTGTCAAAAGTCCTGAGGATCTGCATGATGGCACTGCTGCACTCAGGGGTTCCACATTGGGCCAGAACCTGGTAGGTCAGGACACGGGACACTACCAGAGCCTCAGGAATGGCGGGACTCAGGGTCTCAGTCTTCATTCCACGGACCATGGTGACAAGCTTGTGGAAGAGGTGGGCCCTCCTCTCACCCTCGGTCTCGGGCAGAGTGGCCAGTTCTCTCAGGAGGTTCAGACCTGCATCCTTATCCTGGACAGCACTCTTGTCCTCAACAGCCTCCATGTGAAGACCCTTGACAATGTCACCTATGATGGACAAACAACATGGTTATAATGAGTTAATGTTACATTTAGTGACAATTTTAAAACAATCAACTATAAATCAAAACAATACAAATTCAACAAAGGGCTTACTGCGGTCAAAGACTCTTTCATTGTGAGGAGAAACCTGAACCAGAGTCAGTTCTTGCTTTCCAACATTGGTAACTCCATATTCTCCCCTGTAGGAAGAAAACACATGGTTAAAAATAGTGTAGCTCTCTTGCACAAGACACATCAATATGTACACTTACATAATGGAGCATTTGATAGAGTCTGGTAAAAGGTTTGACTTACTTGTGAGAGAAGGGAATGAGGACGTGGTTCTCAGTGCAGGACCCAGAGGTCATGTGTTTCTTCTCATTGTCAAACTTGTAGTTGCAGGTCTGTGAGCTTCTGACCAGCTGGGCAAGAGGGTAGTGCTGAAAATAGACAAAGAATCATATGAATATAGTTGATTAATTGAAATAAAAGAGTTAAAAAGTTTTCATTGCACTTCCCAGATACCACTTGCCATTCAAATATAGTTTAAGTTGTTTTACATGGATTTTCATTCCATAAAGTTTGAGTTTCTTAACTAACCTATTTTTTTTCCTAATTTACAAAAATTACCCTTGCTGCTTTCACAAACACCAGGAATATTTTGATTTGATAACTATCCAACACTGGATGTATAGGACAGCACATGTGGCTAGTGTAAAAGCTGTCATCAGGTAGGTATTTTTTAATCAACTCCTGAAGATTTGTCTGAAAAGTTCATGTTACTACCACGGACAATGAGGTGTGGATATCTTACCATTCCAGAGATAAGTGCCAGGGGGCTGGTGTGATCTCTCATTGGGACAAATTTGTCACATCTGGACAGATCCCTGTTGAGGCTGATGTCAGTTGCAATGTCCTCTCTAGCGTTGACAGTGTAATAGGTCTTGCACTTGCCGTGGATAGTGGGCTGAAATGGATGATTGGAGGAAAAAAATTATATAATATATAATTTATAATTGATATATTTTGAATGTACTACTACTTCAAACTGTAAATATTAGTATGTTTACTTTGAAGGTGGTACTAAAATATGCATATCATTTTCTTGGTTAATCAATGTACCATGTTCTTGTTCTTGTCTTCTTCCAGCAGAGGCACAGCCAGGGCAGAGATGATACCCCTCTTGATATTCAGGATTGTTGTTGTCTCACCATCCTCAGGGTACAGTTTCACATCGTACACACCCTCAACCACAACCTTCAGAGGATATCTAAAAGAAAATGTATGATATTTAAATTTAATTATCAGTGCAAAATCTCAAAAAAAATATCAGATTGGTGATACAAGTTTCAAAGAAGATAATCTTTGACATGAGGGATTTTCATGGAGTAACATACCTCTCCATTTCAGCAGCAAAGGCATCAGAGCTGGGTGCAGGACCGAACACAGGGTTGCCCTCTGCGTCCATGTCGACCACCTCACTCAGTCTACAGCCAGTGGTGCGGACGATGAAACTACAAGTCTGAGGCACTTCAATTTCAACCTGTGAGAGAAGGTAAATGTAAACACGTTTTATCTAACTCTCTGAAAAAGATGGAAAGAGAAAAATCAGATGACTAAAGATGACTGTGAAAGATCTTTCTTGTACCGTGCAAGAGGCCTTGGGTCCGTTCTTGAGCTGTGAGGCTCCGTTGATGGCATTCAAAGATTCAGCTTCATATTGGTATTCATACTTGTGTAGAGTCTTGTACCTTTTTGCCACTAGAAAAGAAAATCAGTGTTAAAAATATTTTGTATGTAAAAGCAATCTTTTTACTCCCATAAAATTATTGTAAATGTGTAGACTGGATGTCAACACAGTAGTCTGGTGTAACTTACGCAGGCAGGTTGGCTGATCTTCATCTTGGGCAACTGTTCAGAAGAAAGTCAGATCATTTATTTTTTCAGTAATTCTAATGCAACTGATTGGCTGTTAAATAAAATAAAATAAGCATGACTACACGAATCCATAGATCCTAGGTCATAATTATTATTGTGGAACATAGGTGGCTATTTTTTTAAGTTTATTATAACATACTTTTAAAGCTTTGTAAAATTAATACAATATAATTTAGGGAATGTTTCATTAAATAATAATAAAAAAATAACTCAACAGTTAAACTATGTACAATGTTCAAAAGGGAGGTTTTCTAAGAAGTACTCACAAGCCAAGGCAGATGTACTGAGGAGCAGCAAAAGGCAGAGCTTTGAGTCCCCCATGATGGGTTCGTTTAAGCTCTTTCCCTTAGAGTCGGCGAGTACTCAGACGAGACTGATTTCTCAACTTCAGCTCGGGACTTTTATACCCTCAGCTGGGCTCTGTCAGAGGACTGGGAGGCACAGACAGTGCTTTGAACGCTCAAAGTCCACCCCACCCTCCTGTGTGGAGGGACAAAGGCAAAAGGTTTAAAATGATACTCATGGCTCAAAGCACAGGCTTACAAAACTGATCAAATCTGTTAATCTTCAAAATGTCTTCTTTTTACTGCATTAAAGATGCATTTTATGGATATTTTGATTGATTAAAGCACATTAATGGTTAGTCTAATACCTGGAAATCTCTTATAATTGAGATATCCATGAAGTGCAGTTGTGTGATCACAATGATTTTACTGTTTTCAGTCACATCTAGGCCCGTTTCTTAGTGTTGTCCATTTGCAGTCGGTAAAATAAGATTATTTATTTATATAAGAATTAATATATTTCCTGTGATTTACTGTTTACTGACAAAGGGTTAGACTAAAGGAGTTTGTCTTGACCTAAAATCTGGGTAAAATATTTCACAGTTCACTGGGTGCATAGTTAGAACTAATGGGATATTTATTATAAGGACTAAATTTAGGTCCCATAGTTTTGAAGGTCCATAATCAGGCAGAAGTTGATATTCTTGACTGCTGCTTCTACTGTTGCAAAGTTGCAAAAAAATGCAAAGTCAGTCAATGAAGTTAACTAGCTAACAGCTCCCATGTGAATTAGGTCACTGATAGACAGTCATTAGTGAACACAGAGACAGAGTGATCAAGGCGTGCTCCAAACACAAAGTCCCTCTAGATGAATAGATGATAAACTTATCAGCTGCTTTATCCGTTGATGATATTGACCAAAAAGACACCAACACCTTAACGCAGCATTTCCTTGGTTATGTAAATGTTGCATTAGTCATTTAGTGTTGATTTGGTCATTTTATTTACTGTTTTTTAACAGGGACAGTACACATTAATAAACATTTCTGAGTTACTCAAAAGGCAATTTTTCATCTGCAGTTACAGTTGTGGTCAGTTTTACATCCATTTAATTATCTTTAAGTACATTTATTAAACACAATACTACACACATTAGGACTATACTCAATGTTTTAAATGGGAATGTGGCTAATCTTTACAGTTAAAATCATTATAGTTATAGTACTTACAGTATAGTACCTTGTAAAAGAGTTAGATGCTTGTTGTTCTGCTTCCACTGCCCCAAGCCAAAATGAAAACAGTAAAAACATTTGCCAAACTTCTATATGGGTTAGATGGTGAACTTTGATCCTCAAAGATTCAAAGGTTCAGACTGAGTTTGATTTGCTGTTTAAATTGGAACTGCAGTCCAGTTTGTGGAAGGTACAGCACATGAATTGAATAAATAAACAGCGATAACCTTGGATTGGCCGAAGTCTCTTATTTTATAGTTTTTAATCTTTATATTTATACTTTATAAGTATTTTCATTACTATGCAACGTTTGAGAGAACATGCAGTTTTAAAAAAACATTTTTTATTTTGTTCTTTTGTTCATCGATCACATAACTACACCTGAATGTTGTGTAATGGCCTGTTGCAATATATCCCCATGAGCACCTTTTAAAAGTTTGTCAGATACTGACAGTGTTTGCACTGACAGACATGTACACAGATAGAGTCCAAAGGGGGCTTGAGTCTCTGAACAGTTTGTGTTTCATTCACATTTAACACATTTAGATGACAGTCAAATCCATCCTTTTTTTTTTTTAAATAAATGTATATATTTTTGTTTTAGAAACAAACATCTTTGCTGAAAGACAGTTGTAGATATACAGTCTGAGGTTTATTCTGCCAAGCCTCATTGCAGCAGAGCAATGCATCTCCATGCTGTCAATGATCTCAGAGGGTCTAATGGGAGAGGATACTTTGAGGGAACACGTCTAAAAATAGTTGCTTTGAATCATACACTACATGCTGTAGAAAAAAGAGCTGTTGTTTGAAAGATTTTATTCAACAGACAGTTTCCCCCATGAAATCCAAATGACCAAAGATATCAAATGTGTATGTGCTGTGCAGTTGGAAAAGACTATAGTGGTATAGACACAATTTATTTTAGTAATGTTCAAAGAGAATCATTTATACAGTATTAAGTTTGTTTCTAAATGCAGGTTACTGTGTTACAGTCAACACTATTGTCATAGGTTACCCCTGTCTTCCTTTAGTTTAAATTTGTCAAAGTAATTTTAACCTGCTGTCTTAATAGGGAACCATTAGCCACATGTAATGTTTGCTTTTATGGTAGCCATAATTGCACAAATCCAGTAAAAGCAAAGGGCACCACAACATCTGAGCACATCAAACAAACAAAACAGATTCTGTAACCACTTCTGTATTTGCAGCAAACCATTTTTTTCCTTTGTGTATTTATCTGTATTATTTTTTTCTGTTGTTGTGTTGTTGTGGGCTGCAGCTAATCTGCTTTGTGTTTTTTTCGCTGGGGATCTTATAAATAGCCACTCTGTTGATTTTCCTCTTCAGTTTATGAAGCCTGGCAGTGGGTGCAGATGAAAAACACAAGAAGATGATGAAGAAGAATGAGAAGTCAGAGAGGGAGAAGGGAAGGGAGGAGACAGAGAAGGAGAAGATGGTGAAGAAAAACAACAGGCCACAGTGAGGTGATCGCATCAATTTTGGTCTTCTTATTTTCAGTCAAAAGAAATGAAAGAATGGCACATAATCCTGCTGCTGTTGTCCACCTGATGAGGCCCATGAGAGTGATTATAAACTCTGTGACCCACATCACAGGAGACAGACATTTGCAGTCCCCCAGCAGGGCAGCTGTAGGTACTCTTACCTAATCAAGGTCAACTGATCCGATGAGACCACTGATTCTATTTTGTAAGTACTGTTCAACTTTATTATTTATTTATTTCCCATTGTTGTAAGTATAGTCTGAAAAGTACATATAGCTTCCTGACGGTGCATGATACAGCTGCATGATAATATTACCACATGACAGTTTGAAAGAGGTACAGCAGTGCAGATGTTATCGACTTTATGCTTTGCTCTGTGTAATCAGTGGTTATCTGTAGACATCTTTTTCACATGTCCCAACCCTTCAGTATGGATAGCTGTGCTGAGTAGTTCGCCAAATCTGCAAACATCAGCTTTGTCATCACATAAGCATTGAGTGATAGTACTTCAAACAGGATTGTCAAAATTATTAAATCCAGCAACATTGACACACACATTGACTGCTCATTATTGCAAACCTGAAAATGCTGTAGCCCTTCAAATCATAATTAGAATTTGTTTTTAAATATATTTTATCTAATCAAGACCACACAATAGCATACAATAACACAAGGCAATAACACAAGATGTGAGGTAATTCTGTGGATGATTTATTAAACAAAACATGAGGACCAGGCTTTTAATATGTTCAGAAAAAGCAATTCAACTTTAAAAGAAACATTTGCTTTTGGTGGAATAATTGTCGGACCGTAGGATCTTATTTGGATTGCCGTACATTTTGCTGCTAAAACCAAACTTTGGGCCGTGGTGGGCAGAGCATTGCTTTTAAAAGGGATGAGAGGAGCTGATGTGATTGTCCACAGTTGCTATCAACATATAATCTGGGAGGTTATGGATTCCATCTAGCCCCACACTGTTTCCAGGTTTGCCATGTGCATCCAGCCATATGCATCTCCTCAAATGCAAAAACAGCAAAACACAGCAGCCAGTCCATGTCACCCCGTCTCTCCCCATGTCTCTCTCTACTATTACTATCAAAAAAGGGTGAAATGCCAAAAAGAATAATGGTAAATCTTAAAACAGCAAAGGTACTAATATCTGTGTAAGAACATTGTCATTGGTAGCAGAAATGAAGCAAAATTGTCCATTTGTTCCTTAGCCTTAAAGGCACAATGCATGATCTGAATGTAAACAAAAGCATAATTTAATATTATATAAATTACTGTAATCTGGTAGACTGATAACACTGTTAATTGCACAATACACTTTGCAATACAGTTTACTGACCTACCAGTCAATCTGGTTGAGCAAACATTGGCCGAAAGTCCAGACACAATGAAGTCATGCACAGGGTTTTGCTGTATCATAAACCACCATGTTTCCTTGAAATCACATTGTTCTTCAGTTTTATCTGGAACTGACAGATATCAACTTGGACCAAACCTGATAAAAACTTCACTGATAGAACCATTACATGAAGACAGATTAAAGTTTACCACGTACTGCACAGCATAGAGAGTACATTTATGTATACATGCGCACATACATACATAAAAGATTCACATGTGCAGGAATCCTTAAATGTCTGCATTATTAGCATAAAGATCCCGTGTTCAAATATTAAGAGAGTCTAAGGACAAGACAGAGAAATTATGCTACATTTTTTTCTTATTTAATTGACATTCAACCAACCAGGTTGTTTTAAAAATATTAAACATAATATAACACACACGCTAATTATTTTAACCACCTTCCTAGTCGAATGTCCCTTTCCTATCGCCTCTATTGAGTCCTTGCAAGATGACTGCAGGACACGCACAGTACTTCACCTGTAGAGAACATACCGTATACTGTACCTGTACAGTACATCATATACACTGCATAACTGGCCTCGTTCCAAAAGACATATATGCACATACATTTACAGACACACACACACACACACACTGCGATAGGACTTTGGCAAAATTGTGTTGGAATTAACCTTTGTTCTATTCTACCTCTGAAGAAGAACTCATAACGCTCATAACGATGTAGGTATGAAAACACAAAAGCAATTGTTTTGTTATGAAATGAAGTTTAAATAATAATCATGTTCACAAACAGACACACAAACACTGGCCTTTACACACAAAAGCTATAGCTTGATCAGGAAACATAATTCATCACTGCAACAAAGAAAGTGAGACCCCTGAGAAATGGGGTGCAGGTATAATGTTTACCATGTTGGCCATCTTAGTTTGTGTTAGTATGCTAACATTTGCTAATTAGCATCAAAAGTACAGCTGAGACTGATGGGAATGTCATTAGTTTTGCAGGTATTTGGTCCTAAACCAAAATACTGGACAAACTGAAATTTCTGACCTGATGATGAGGCTAGATGAAGGCTCCAAAGTTATTACAATTCATGCTGTGGGGACCAGAAACGCCTGGACCAAAATACACAGCAAACATGTTTCACAAATTCCAAAAAACAAAAAGGCTTTAGTCACAATTTGGCCTTATAATGCTTTTTTAAATGGTTTTATATGATATATAGTATATAAATATGATTCATATGATCATCAGACTTTTAACATTGTAATACCAGAAAAGCTAATGAATCTTTAATGTTTAATGACGTCTAAGAAGCCATCAAATGAAAATATCAAATCGTCAGTAACTGTGGCTCGCTGTTGACAGATGATTATTATGTTGATGCTAGTCTCACATCATCTAATGCAAAGATCTGTCAAGAGGTGCTATCATATTCAATATTGTCAACTCAGAGCTGCATGTACTGTTCATTCCTACATGCTCACAACAAGAGTCATTGTCATTTTCTGACCAGCCCCTAAAACAAAACCTGTAATATGAAATAACATGGATTTAAGTGCTCTAAGCATTTTATTAAATGTTAATCACCTACGGCATGAATAACTACTTAACAACAAAAAAACCCTTTTTACTCTTGTTGTGTATTACCTTACGGCAGAAGCTTTACTAACACGCTCACATACACAAAATGTCCCATGCATATTCAAGTCATACAGCCATTCACTTTGTGATGGCCGCATCTGCAGCCACACAATTAACATAAGAGTCGGTAACCCCATGCCCGGTCACATAGTAGTTTAAGTTGGACACATTTTGTTCACCACATTACACATATAGAAACACACAAATGACCATACATAACTCTTTAGTTCATATAACATACTCAAGGTTTATTTAGCATTTGTTAATATTACATTAGTCTCTTTTGTAGCGCACATTTAGTTAACTTTTGTATGTTTAACAATGTTAAGTTATTTTGAGTTGTTTTAATTCTCTTTTCTGTTTTACCGGTGCTGGGGGGGGGTCCATACTTTTGCTGCTGGAGTCCTCTGGCTAGGATTAGACAAAAGATGGGTCCCAGGAAGCAGTGGCATTAAATACAGGAAGTGCCAATTAGGACTGTACCAAGTACCCACCACCTGAAGGGGAGATTCAGGTTATTTTAAATAGCCGTTTGTAGATTTAATTTGACTTAGTCTAGTACTTAAGATTCCTTTGACTTGTTTAGTAGGATGTTTGTTTCAGTTAAGAGATTGCCAGGTTATTGGTTTCTTTTCAGTTAATTAGTATGTTAAATGTTTTATGTAATCCCCTGTGTGTGGAAACTGGTTTGATCACCCAGTATATATGTTCCCCAGTGTTCTTTGTTTGGTAGGTCAGTTTGAAGTTTGATTTGGTTTGGTTTGACATGTTGTCAAATTCTGTTAATTCATTTCAGCTAGTTCTGTTTAGCTGACCTCTTTTACAGGCCCAGAACTATTGTTCATGTTTTGTGACTTGGTTAAATAAAAAAAAAAACCCTTTTTGGGAAGAAAATACCTCTGCGTCCTCGTGCCTTCCTGCCCGGTCCTTTACACACTTACAATCTACATCTAGAAACGTCTATGAAGGTCTACTCAGCCCTGCCACTATCAACTCAGCACAATAAAAAGTGAAGTAGTGCAAATATGATAAGCAAGCTGCAGGTTTTACAGCACATGGAGCTTATCAGTGTATCAGCATGTCCACATGATTCTCCTGTTTGCAGTCTAATCATGGCCTTTCGATTGCAGCACGTCCAAAAAAAAACTGCATATGTCTAAAAGTTTAAAGTTGATTGTTGCTGTAGTTGTCATAAACAAACAAGAATATTACCAAGATGACTGATAGCATCTACGTGTACAATATACAGAAGGGACTGAATTTGTGGGAAGTCTGCCGGAGGCCAAAAAAGGGAAAAATGGAATTGTTCCTCCACAAAACAGAGCTGACATGGTCAAATGATCTAAAAGAGTTATTGAACTAAGAAAAAAAACCCTGTGCTTTGCAACAGGAAGCCACAGTGTTTACGGGAAATAAAAATAGAATAGAACTTGTCAATCATTTTATTCATGGTATTATTTTTATGGTAATTACATCAACATATGTCAGTTAATTGGTCAAGTATACAAATACGTTTAAATAAGATATTTTATAGCATCATAACTGCAATACTGGTGTGGGTAGGTCTCCAGTATTGTGGTGCCATCTGGAATCAGCTAAACAAGTCAACAGGTGAACAAACTAGTCGTTCAAATATAAACTCAAGTGTGGAAAAACATTACACGTGACTTAACATGTGCAGGTTGTGACTGTTTGTGGTATGTTTTTAAATGGTTTATTGTTGGTGCCTTACGTTGTTTTGGTTTTATGTACCCTGGAATCCGTGGAAAGTAGTAAGGATACTTTATGAAATATCCTGTAGAGATAAAGTGAATTGAAAATGCACATGCCACACATTGAAAATTGTTTAAAGGGCATGTTATTGTACCTCAGTCAATTTAAACCTTGATTTCAGTGCCATGTGTTCCCTAAATATTGACAGAGGACTATAGAGGGGAGCATTGCCCAATATTTGAGGAGTGTGTGCTGCTTTTACAGCTGCAGTGACTGCTTGTCACTAATCATGCGAAAGATTAAACGTACATGTGTGCCATGGAGGAAGGACAGAGGGTCAGCAAGTTTTTATGAAGAAAATGAACACTATTTTGCAACATATATAGACTTCAACTTCAGTTTATCTAATCCTTTCACATCAGGACAGTATGAACCTACTGGAGCACAAATTATAACACTGTAAGGTGCTGTGTAGTCAAGTAACCAGAAAATAATCTATGAAGTAAGAATTGTTTCTGAAATGATTGTAATTTTCTTGCGGAAACACACTGTGCAGATAGACCTGCTAAACAACCAAGTAAGATAAACTCAGACTGAAGGATAAAGTCATTGCTTATCCCATGATGATCTAAATGTTTTTTTTTGTGTGTTTTCACATGCTAATAAAATCTTGGGTTAAATATTGAATTCCTGTAATCATGAAAATGGGTACATTTCACAATATTTTTTAAGCTACTGGCACAAAATCAATTAATGGGTGGAGGTCTTTCATCATATCGACAACAGGTGACCTCTTCTGAGTTTGTTTATGTCATGGTAACATAAAAACTTTGTTGAACTAGTAACGTTTTATGTACTCTTGTTGACAAAAAGTTACCAGTGTGTATCAAACTGATGTTGTGTTCATAAAGAAACAAATCCAATACTTTTAGCTTGAGAGCAAAAGAGAAAACATTTTAGATACAGCTTGAGACCTGTGTTTGTGTATGTGTGTATGTGGTTATATACATGTTTATGTGTTTGTGTATGCATGAACATGTCTGTGTGGATAAAAGCGTGTTGTGTTTTTGTGGCAACAACATGCTGTAATGCATTAACATTACCATTACAAGCAGAAGGGAGAAATGACACAACATGGCACCACTACATCCAAATACAGAATACTCTTTAGTTATTGGCTAGAAGGGGACTGTGCCCGTAAACACCCCTAGCACAAATAACTAGACCTGTCTGATCCCATAAAGCCCACCCATCACCTGAGTCCAAGCTTTAGGACAGCAACACTACAGTACCAGCAGAGTGGAGGGCTGTCAGCGGCCTCTAGTGGATCATTATGTTTCTGCAGAACAGCACAGAAATTGTCCCTCTCCATACAGTATCCCTACATGACTGCAGTGTCTCATGCTCAATCCCAGCCAAGGGCGTAACCATGGCATAGACATTACATTTCAATTCTATGATATTTATATATGTAAATTCGCACATTTAGAACATAGATTTGAGGACTACGTTGATCATTTGAATTCACATTTGAATTCACATTTAAAGGAATAGTCTGATTTCTCTGAGATAGTGGCTAACACCCCCAGTTCCTGTTCCTGTACTGTTTACTGTTTTACAAGCTAAACCAAGCAACTTCTTCCAAACTTGTCCACCCCTGTCTTAATCTAATTACGATTGGGAGTATTGTAACCACATTCATTCACACACAAGATGCATTTACCTGTAGTACTAAGCTACCTATTTAGCTGGATTCTTACACTTACTGTCTATGTGCTCTACTAAACTGCATTATAGTTCAACTCCACTTTCTCACCTGATCATCTGTATCTCCAGAGCATGTCCCTGTCTGCTTCCAGCATGCCTCTCCCTCCCTGTCTCTCTGTGCTGCCTGCAGTGTGACCACATATCATTATTTTACCTGAAGAACAATGACTGATGACCTTGATGATCATTTTAATTTGATACACTGAATATTCTGCTTGTATTACTAGTTTTATTTGCTTTAATGTAATCATGGTGTTTAGCTAGCTATATAGTGTATAGTGTATAAAGAACAGTGTACAATGTACAGTACACTGATAGCAACAACATGCTAACGGTGTCAATCAAACAACCGCAAGTTGTGTGCACGAGCATGGGAGCAACCAAGTGTACAATTGGGAGGGGGGGGGGTCACACACTTCACTGTTTTCCTTAACAAACAAAAATAAATTGAAAGTAAATAAGAAATACCAAGAAACAGATCTGTTTGCAGGGTTCATAAAAGAAGGACATATTTAACATATTTTCTACTGTATATTGGGGGGGACAGATTGGTAGTTTCTCAGTATTCGGGGGGACACCCCCCCGAAGAATGCGTGGTTACGCCCATTATTCCCAGCAGCACCCATTATGTCCGGTGGTGGTGTCCATGAGCAAGATTTAATAAATGTAATCCTTGCTCACTTGATTTAAAATCTGTCCTGGATTAGAGCATCAACTTGATGCCTAAACTGCAAATGTATAAACTGTAAAATGTAACAGCAGATTCAGCTAAATGTTAATTTTGTAACATAATGATGATATTTGATTTAACATATGTGTAGTTTAATTTAATTGGTCCAATCCATTATTACTGCACTTTCTTGATGAGCTTTTACTTCAGGAAAAGACCAAATAAATTGTACAACAGTGCCTCTGTTGGAGGGAAAATGTAACTGAAAGAAGAGGAAAATCTTAACTCAAGGTCCACTTATTAGTTTATAGCAACATCTCACAATCTTCATCAGCATATAGAGATTGTTCGGTTGCCATGGAGACGGTTTTGTGTCAATATTTAATATCTTCAAAAATAACCATTTTCATTACTACAATAATTAAATATTTGACCTAACATGTTATGCCAGTGAGCGTTATAATGGTTAGCAGTAAACATTTAGATCATCAAGGCCCACTTACTAGCTTTTCCTGGAGATTTCAACAGCATCTCACGGTCTGGACAAAAAACTTCAGAAAAAGCTGTTAAGTGCATGGACCTTGAGTCAAGTTTTTCTTTTCCTTTGATCAAACCAATGTTTTCAATCTGAAAATTAAGGTTCTGTTGTTTCTATTTAATCTTACAAGGGGTTTTGCTTGTGAACAACGTACATATACAGGTTTATAGTTTACCTTACAGTGGCCTTAACATGGTGTTTTATAACATTCAAAATGGTTTGACCTGTAGTGGCTACATGATAAGCTGTGTTTTATTTTTTTTTATCTGGTAAAGTGCCCCTCAAAAATGTATTAAAGCAATGTTTTAAGAGCGTCACAAGAGTGTTTTTCATCTGCATTACTAAATTACTAAAGCAACAACAGGCTTGTGACAGCATTAGGTTGCAAATTGGCAATAACAACAAAAGCAACCTCAGACTACTTTATCACTGCCTCGAACCCCCCACAGTAGTCTGTATTGTACTCACTCTTAGGTAGAGATAAACACTCCATGTGCTTATAGAAACAGGTGTCAGGCTTCAGGAAGACACACACACACACACACACACACACACGCACAGTTAATTATTTATCCACTCACTGAAATGCTGACATACACACCACCCTTCCTGCAGTGTCACTTTATACACAATAGAGATTACTGTCATAGGTACTGATGGACGTCTTCAGAGAGGCTGAGGGAGAAGTCATACTGGGAAAAGATGAAATTAGGTTATAACTTGATTATGTAATACCACTGCTTTCTAGTGCAGCTTGTACTACAACAGGGACTTGTGACAATATAAATGCATTTGTTTTTTTAATTTATCAGAGTACATAATGATGCTGGTGTTTTTAGGCTGTAATTAAAAAGTCTGTCCACCAAGGAGGTATGATGTCAACACTTGTGCTATTCTGACAACACAGCAACATTTTCTGTATATTTCTCTGGGGGGGAGTTACATCTTATTACTGTAACAGAAGTATACCAATAAAAGTATTGCCTATGGGATGTTATATTACTGACTGATACTGTAGCTTATTCTAGAATTGTTTTATCTAAGTTTTATTGTTGAATTGCTGTTTTTTAAATGGACTTCTGCATGATAATATGAATGTTTGGTGCAGTTACTGAGTGCTTCTTTGAGTATCAAGATTTTCCCTCAAATGTGAACCGTTTATTTTAGATATTGTGCTAATAATAGTCTCCAGTGATAATTTTCCACAGGACGCTGCTGCGACTCTTTCTACGATGGAAGCAGCGAGTGTGGACGGATCCATTCGGTGTGTGCGGGGGAATTTGAACTTCAAGTTGGCAACTCATACTAAAATACCTTTAAAATAACGGCCACATTTACTTTTGACACCTATTCTCGTTCTTTATCATTACAAACTGCTGTCTCACTTCTCCAGCAGCCAGGCGAAGTATGTTTAATCGCCCTTAAAGAGAAAAGGAAACCCTTTAGTGGTAACATGGACAAGTCGGAAGAAAACTGAGCTCTGTGCCACATCTTCCACTAAATGATAAAGCCACTACACCGGGAACTGGAGGCAGGGCTGACTAAATAAGAACCTAGCTTAAAAAAAACAACATTGAGCCTATTCTTAACCTTAGCCTAACTTCACAAGTGTTCCGAGGGTCTTAACACTCACTCGAGCATCTTGAATTATACTCGTGTTGGATTTTTACAGAGTTTTATCAAAAGGAGGAGGTGTTAGGTTAGAGTACTGTAAGTTAACGGGTAAATTAGGCTGTTGGTGACGTCATAAAGTGGGAAAGTGGGTTTAACCGAAGTGGACGTTTTAAACCGGAAGACTCGTAAACAACCGTTACTCCTAAAAGAGGTAAGTTTACTTCACTTATGAAAACAAAATACTTGGGGTGGTTAAAGCTACTGTAATGTCCAGTCTGCTCCAGTGGTTAGTCCACCCTGGACTGCTGTGGCAATTTCCCCAAGACAGAAGAGGGTGTTACAAGGACTACACCCATGCAAGACTAGCCTAGCTACATCTCACCTAATTTACACTTCAGAATATGTTAAAACTGTTTTAAAGAATTACCCAGCCGTTGGCAGACTCAAAAATACATCTTTAAACGTCATGAATAAATGTTATTGATGATGTATATATCAAGTTGAAGACAAAGTAGGGCTGGGCAATGTGGTAGAAATCATAATCACAATATTTATAATGAAAATGCAAATGTGTGCACAACCACATCAAATAAATGAATAAAACTTTTCAGATCTGTGCTCCACTGTTGGAGCAAACTTTTATGTGTGTAAAACAAATACTTCAATAACTTATTAATATGATAATTAACTAATAGTGTAGCTGGGTGTGTGTGCGGTGATTGTTTACTGTGAATGAATTTGTCTTGTCGGGATCTTGTTATGTAATTTGTTGTCAGATCTATCTTGCAAAAGAGATCTTGATCTCAATGAGATGTCCTGAATAAATAAAGCTTAACCAACTAACTCATTTTTGTAATTTTTAATTACAGCTTGCTTGAAAACAATAGTCAACAGAAAATTGTTGAACGATAGCATGATAAGTTAACTGAATCACTATATGATTCTGCTGAAAATCAGTTATTGCCCAGCCCTAAGAAAGATTTATGGTGTGAAGACTCAGTATTGCACAAAGACCTACAGCTAAAGGTGTGTAAAGCTCCTTTGCCTACTCTTGGACTATCCATCCCTTAAAACGTTTTGTCTTGCAATAATTATGCTTGCCAGCCCACTAATTTCAGTGATTACTCACTATCGTTTAGTGTAGTGTTTTTATTTTATCTCACACTTTTTAATAACAAGACCAAAGCCAACGTGTGAAGAGTGTGTGTCCAAATTTAAATAAGCCCACTCACCAGTTAAAAAAACTAACATTCTTACAAACTCACTGCTAAAATAAAACTAAACACAATGATTTTGCAGTTGTGAACTTTTGCTCACAAAACAGCTACATTTAGAATATGCAATAAAACAGTTTGTACACGGGACAATATCAAGCAATGAGTATGATGCAGAAATCATTGTGGATGACTCTAAACAGAATAAGAAAACTGCTGCATTAG
Organism: Macquaria ambigua; assembly: GCA_008360985.2. Lineage (NCBI taxonomy): Eukaryota > Metazoa > Chordata > Actinopteri > Centrarchiformes > Percichthyidae > Macquaria > Macquaria ambigua. The sequence continues at coordinate 46,569 of VMKM01001362.1, forward strand.
ATTAAACTGTTTTTGAAACCAACAGCAAACATTTGAAATATACGCACAGAAAAAAAATGTTCTTGTTTCTCTTGAGTCTCGATATTTCTCCTGCCCTGCGTGTGCCCCAGATTGATAGTTACACCGCCTCCCTCTCATAAGCCTCAGCACCACTATCCTGTTGCCTTGGCTACTGGTGTGTCAGGGGACCTCATCCCGATCCACTGCATGATTTTCTCTGACAGTGGTTCAGAGAGACTGCCACGAAGCAGCGCTGAAAGAGAGAATAACTAGAAAGCTCATTTTCTCCTTTTCTTCTTTCTTACACTGGACCAACTCCTCACCCACCTGATGCAGTCTTAGTTACCAGTATTACACACAGAACTTCAGGCTGCAGTGCTGCTCTGCTCATCCACAGGCTACGCGCACCACTAAAAATGGGAAGCGTGTTTTCTTTCTGTGCACCGAACCATATCAGTTTGTTTGATTTACGTTCCACTCAAAACAGGCACGATACAGACAGCATAAAAAGTATTTTCTCTGTCGTGTTCATGCAGAGTTAGGGATGGGAAATGCTCTGCGAAATGTAGAGTCAGTTCTATTTTGGGGAAGAAAAGAAAGGGAAATTATCCAGTTGATTAACAAACTCTGTTTTAGTGCTGAAACTACCGCTTATTTTCATTATCTATTAACCTGGTGATTCTTTTTTTGATTAACTGATTAGTTGTTTAGTCTATAAAATATCTGAAAAATCTCCATCACAATTTCTCAGAGTACAAGGTGACGTCTTTAAGTGTCTTGTTTTGTCAAAATCCAGATATGAAATTTACTATCACAGAAGACTAAGAAAACCAGTGAATATTCATTATTTAGGAGCTGGAGCCAGGGATTTTTTTCCTTACAAAATGACGATTAATTGATTATCAAAATAGTTACCAATGAATTCTGTCCACTGACTGTATCTTTTTAATTTGTTTGCCAAAGAAATCTTTTTTCTTTGTTACATTTGGATGTAAACTTTGATACCATTTGTCTTTTGTTTCCTACAGTACACTCACTAACTGATGTAGTGTCATAGGCATAATGAGCTCCATCAGCTTTGAGTCATGCTTTACGGATGCACTACTGGGAGTTTGGCTGCCCGACTCCAACCATGTGCATACACATGTAGCCTATCTAAACATTCATCTCTGCTTTTTCTGACTGTCTTCTTTGCTGTACAAGAAGTAATGAGCATCTGGGAAAAGAATAAAGGCGTTCTTTGTTGTGACAAGCCATTACACAGGAAATGAGGTGGGCCTAAGTACGACAAACAGCAGTGAAACTGGCCTGGTAAGAGGTTTATAGGATCTCCACTGTAGCCTTGGGGAGGGGGATACTTGCTGCACTGGAGCCTGTGTGAAACAGTCTCATTAGGCAGGGAACCCACTGTGGACCATACAGAACAGGGATGGCTATGGGGGTTGGGGACAAGGAGAGAGACTGTTGCTGTGTAATCGAGGGGAATTGCAAACACTGAGTGTGGAATGGCAATCTCGAGGGGCTGCTGTGTATCAAACAACGCTCGCAGACTGTGTTCAGTTTAGAAACTTATTTAGCAACTCCAGCAGTCGAGGCAGTGACAGCGTGATTCTCTCTGCAAAGGAGGTCATGTAGGTGTCAGAGCCATATCTAGCAGTTATTTCTGACTACATTTCAAAACGTTTTCCACTGCACCAAGTAGCAAATTTGAAAAAAGATTTGACACCAGAATTGCCCAGTTCCCAGCTGTGAAAACATATAAAACATCCTGACGTTTCAAATGCAGGCCTGTACGCCTATACGTATAGGAATCACTTACATTTTATAAACACAGATGGGATAACATACAGCCAATTGTCCAGTGTATTGAGGCAAGCAGCAGTTTCTGCAGCAGGTAATGAAGGGAACCACAGCTTACTGGAATCAATTAAACCTGTTTTCTTTCTTCATATGTGCTTAAAACAACAATTATAAGGCAACTGTTTACTTAAGACTTGCCCAGCAATTTGCTTGATCAAATGCCCGAAAATCATCTGACTTTGTTTGTGTTATCCTAAAAAGAAAGTCACTAAAATAACATGGAATAAGCCTTAATTGCAACCCCTACTTTATTTAGTGTTATTTAGGATTTTAGTGTAGGTTTAGGCTTTAATGAGCATATTTCAGAGGTCAGTGGAATCTGTAAAACTGTTTCGTGACCCACAATTTTTGATAAAGTGTGTTTGTATTATTTTAACTAACAACCTCTTTACCAGAGTACACACTGTTTTGCTGTTTTCCTCCCAAATCACATCTGTCTCCCTTTGAAAGTAAACTCTTAATTTAGCCTCGTCATGGCAGCACTTTTCAGTCTTCCAGCCTGGAATCTTCTGGGTTTCATGTGGCCTTGTGTGTTTGAGGGAATAAATAGCAACGCCCATATTTATGTCTGCTCCAGCTCAGCCTGCACACTGAGCTGTCCTGGAAAAGTCCATGTGACCCAGAGCTGAGGAGGTGCTGCCGCTTCCTCATCCTGTTGTATGTTAGAGCGGAAGGACAACAGTCAGGCCTGCGGGGCAGTGTGTGATTTATACCGTAGCCCAGACGATATTATATTCTCAAATTTAGCATCACTTTCATTCTAGTGGCTCACTCCTGCACTGTAATGTTCACAAGCTTGCTACAAAGTTAGATAAGGCACCACAAAATCCTATGATATGATAGTGTGTTGTTATCGTTTTAAAATGCAATAGAAGGCTTTGTACAAAATCATTTGTACCAGATTATTTTTAGCAAGCAGCATGGCTCCCGGGACAGCAATGTTGGTCTGTTAGTTGCTCGGTCCACCACTTTGCTCCACACTGAAATATCTCAGCAATTATTTGATTGAAAGTTTTGTACAGACATTGATTGTGCCCGGAAGATGAATCCTAATGACTTTTGTGAGGATGTTTTTCGCTTATCAAGTGAAATATCTCAACATCTGCTCGGTGGATTGGCACCAAAATGTTTTGCGAACATGTTAACAGCTGATGTTAGCATTTAGCTTAAAGCACAAGTACAGCCTCACAGAGCCTGTAGACTCTTTCTATATTTCTTTCAAAACTTCCAACAAAATTGAAACAATCTTGTATTAAATATTACAGCAATTAAATATTATGGCATTGTCATCTTTAAAATCTTACCCACCACACTGGTTGAAAACATTTTTAGCCTCATTTCCAGATGGTATGACAGGATATATATATATATATTTTTTTTTTTTTTTGCTGATTTCACAATTGTATGTGCACAAATAAGAAAAGAGGGGTAAGAAATAAACTTTATTAATGTGTTGTGCATCTGGTTTCATCGATTTCTTTTCCATCCATAAGCCCGAGTGACATTGTGAAGAGTTTGTGTCACTGGTTTCGTAAACCTGCCTGCCTCTCATGTTACTCTGTGACTTCAATTCATAAAACTGCAGGAAATTACACCCGTGTGACAATTATGAGAAACGAGTCCGCCCGTGTGTAGAAAAGACCTCATCCAAATTCACACTGCTCTCATTTGTTCTACAGCAGATAGAATCGTCCTCGTGCCAATAACACAGGAGCGATGGGATTTCTATAATTGAAAAAGAGAGGACATGGGGATAATGCATCTCTCTCTCTCAGATAAATTCATTATAGGTAACTCAAAGGAGTGGAGGTGTTATTCAGAGGGATTATTATGTAATTGAACTGCAGGTATTAGCAAAGCGGCTTCCATAGTTTAGCTGGAAATAGTTTTTCTTTCTATGTGTCATACTTTTTCCATTCTTTCTTCCTCCCTGCCCCCGCACATCTCTCTTTCTGTTCCTCCCACACACACTTTACCAGATACATGTTGTAAAAGATTAGCTCAGCCATCATGTGTTTTTACTCTTTAAACTATTTTTTACATTCTTTCTTTCTTTCTTTCTTTCTTTCTTTCACACAGGGGCACTGTGGAAAAAGTCTGCCCCCACTGCCCCTTGTTAACTTAAAAAGCTCAGTATGCAAACTGTCAAGTGTCTTTTTGCTTACTAACATGGCCATGTTGGCCTCTGATTCATCTGTGTCCCATCAAATACATTTTATGCTGTTGTGGTTTCATGCTGGATGTGTTCTTTTCATGCATCCTCATATCCCCAATCATGAATACCCCTGCATACATGAATAAACAGATTTAGCAGAATATAACCATGGTAACAGAATTTAGACAAACCACAGTAACTAAAGGTGAATAGGCCCAGGTGGTCAAATGCTTCAGTGTCCTTGTTTGCACTGGTATTTTTTTTACCCATCATTTGTGTTTCTCTTTAACCAGTGTATGAACTCCACCTGCTTAAAATCAATTAGAATATTCATTTTCACATAAAGGCGGGGATTATTGTTGAGGTGAATGTCTGGCCTTCTCAGTAACAACAGTCAGTATCAGCCTGACCTTTTACAAAGTGGCTGTATTGAGAATTACAATGCCCCAGGACACTTGTCCCTCCACCATGCAGAGAAGGGTCAATAAATTATCACTGTGCCAGAGGATTCATACTGTATCCACGGAGACCAGGCCACCCCCACACACACACCCACCCACACACACACACATAGATATAGACACATATTGTAACCTCATGACATCTGAGTTGTAATCTCATCTCTATTTTCCCTGTGTATGGACTCTCAGCTGTCCAGATTTATCCCCTCAGCACATGTTTTATGAGAAAACACTGCTGCAAGCTGAGAGGAATTATTGAACCAATTAATCATTTATGATATTCACACAAGGATATTAATGAGGATTGTTGGTCTCCTGCAGGAGCAGAGAAAGCCGAGCAGGCAGTGACGTGGAGAGTAAAGGCACAGGAAGAGTGGAGAAGTGAAAGGAGAAGGTAGAGACACCATCCCAGCTATCGGCCTGCCTGACAGTACGGTGTTATGGGGAAACAGAACAGCAAGCTGCGGCCCGAGGTGCTGAACGACCTGAGAGAAAATACAGAGTTCACCGACAACGAGCTGCAGGAGTGGTACCGCGGCTTCCTCAAGGACTGTCCCACTGGCCACCTGACTGTGGAGGAGTTCAAGAAGATCTATGCCAACTTCTTCCCCTACGGAGATGCTTCAAAGTTCGCTGAGCATGTCTTCCGCACATTTGACACCAACAGTGATGCCACCATCGACTTCAGAGAGTTCATCATCGCCCTGAGTGTGACGTCTCGCGGCGGGCTGGAGCAGAAGCTGCGCTGGGCCTTCAGCATGTACGATCTGGACGGGAATGGGTACATCAGCCGGGCAGAGATGCTGGAGATAGTTCAGGTGAAGACACACTGTATGACTCATACATACTACAGTGCATCATCTGAGATATACATGTGACATGGTAAGGTTCTAGCTGTGCATCTGTTTGTCATGCAGACCTTAAAATGTAGCTGATATTACACAATTATTATTTAAATAGGAGGAATGTAGGAGTAGAAATCTGAACCTAGAAAAGGAAAAGGAAGATAAAATGAAGATATCTAATCAGACTCCTTTGGGACAGATCTATACATATTACTAAATAACAAATGTTATTTATTCAAAACTAAAGACTAAAGTAAATTATTATTTGTTCTACAGATTTTAAATCCAAGTAGGGCTGCAACTAAAGATTACTTTCATTATTGATGAATCTGAAGTTTACTGTCTAGATTAACTGGTCTATAAAATGTCACAAAATAGTGAAAAATGCCATCACAATTTCTGTGATAGAAGACGTCTTCTAGTGTCTTATTTTGTCCAACCAACAGTCCAAAACATTCAATTTACTATCTCATAAAGACAAAGAAAAGTAGCAAATCCTCACATCTTAGCAGCTGGAACTGAGGACTGTTTGATATTTTTGCTTGATAAATTGCTGAAACAGTTAATTATCAAAATAGCTGCCAGTTATTGATTGATTAATCCACTAATTGTTTCAGTGCTAATTCCTTGTGCTGTATGCATTTTAGTTTATGACTGTTTTTAGGCTTAGTAGTCATATTGCAGGTCTGAATTCACAAGGTATTTTCACCTCACATCATGGATGCAGGCTGCCCTTTCTATTTTTTCTTATCACTGTGGCTATATTTACTCTTCCAATATGGTGAGCTGAGCAGCCTGCAGGGCCATATCAATATTGGCTCAGTCGGTTGTGTTTGTGGATACAAATGAATGTAAAAAAACAAAAAAAAAATCTTTTGTTGCTGTAGAATGCTTTCTGTTTTTCAGCAAAACCTCTTTCTCTAGTCAAAGCCACAGACCTTTACATGATCTGAAATGTCTGCAGTTTTAAAAGAAACAAATAGACACATTATGGATCGGACACATCTGTTCAGAGTGACTTACAGTGAGTGTAACAGCAGGATGAGCTTTAGTTGCTAGAACGCCATTACCAGGTAGGAACAGAAAACAGGTCAAAGCATTCAGGTGAAAGATGTAACAAATATGTTATTTTTCATCTTTACCGCCTAAAAGCTTCACACAGACAACCAACCAAATGAATATGCACATAACAGCAATTGTTCCTACCCTCCTTTGTAGGCAATTTACAAGATGGTATCATCGGTGATGAAGATGCCTGAGGATGAATCAACGCCAGAGAAAAGGACGGATAAGATCTTCAGACAGATGGACATTGACAATGATGGTAAGACTGGTGTTTTATTTTTATGTGCATGCTTTTATGAAGAGAGTTTGTTGCAGACCAAAAGTCCTCGGCAACACTTTAAGTTAAACTATTTAGCTTTTATAAGCACTATATAAACATTTAATAAATGGTTAATAAATATTTAATAATTGGTGTAGTTGTAAGCAGATAAAAGTGTTTATTAGTGCTGTTGTCAACAACTGTAACTCCTCCTATGGGCACCCATAGGTGGAGGCTGGTGTATAAACAAATGATGTATGACAATATAGTAAAACACAGTTATAATAATATAATAATATGTTTAATAGGAGAAGTTATAATTGCTGACAAAGTCTGTACATTAATAAACACTTAAAAATGTCCTTATATCTGCTTACAACTACATTATAGATTGTTATAAACCATTTATTTGTGTACAGCTTATAAATGCTAAATAGGGGGGCTTAAAGTAAAGCGTTACCAAGTACTTTTTATACATATTTAGTGAGTATGCTGGTCCTCCATGACTCAGAATGAAACTTTTTGAAAAACAAAAGTAAACTATCATGGCTTAGCTACTCAGTTCCACTGGCTAGGAGAAGGCAGCAAAAAATCATGAAAGATTAGTTATGTAATAGTCTCTGACATTATACACTTACCACCACCGCGCAGTTTGGAGAGTATCAGGAAATATGTTAGATGGGCAACAGAGACAGAGAGAGAGAAATAGGATCACGTAACAACATGACATAACACGAACACGACTCACAAGATCATTAACAGCCTTTTGCATCTGAGCCTGCTGAGCCACCTCGATGCCACTGGTTTGACATTTAGTGTGAAAAGGTGATGCTATACCATGTGATATGTACCTAAGCATTTCCCAAGTCTTATTGTTCTGACTGTTTTTGACATGTCACGTAAATAATAATATTATAATTCTATTTTATTGGATTTTTTAAATGTAATTTCATTAATATTTATTGAGTTATTATGGTCAGCCTTTATGTGGCCAGAACTAATTGATAATAAGGATTTAAAAAATAATGAATTACTTACTAAAAGGAGGTACTTCTATTAACAATATTCAGTGATACATAAATAACAAAATAAAAAAGTTTAGTGTTTTCCTACACCCAAAAAAATCCTGAATTACATGAAAATAGTACAACAGCATCACCTGCTGGTTGATGTGACTTGACAGCTATCAATGACTCAATCATTCAGTCATAAAAATGTTAATGCAAGTTCATTGTAATTTATCTAGATGATGTTGTGTACTTTGCCCGAACTGTGTTATTTGGGGCAGCAGAGATTAGATGTTAGGCACATGAGCTCTGAAGGAACATCAGAAGCTTTGCTGTATTCTGGTGGGTGGTTGCTGCATGATTCACACCTCCATCACGTGTTTGACTGCTACTGACTGTGAATCTTTTTTTGGTCTCTGCTTCACAGGTAGATTGTCTTTGGAGGAGTTCATTAAAGGTGCCAAGAGTGACCCGTCCATTGTCAGACTGCTGCAGTCGGATCAGGGAGCCTCTCGTCAGTTCTGAGGACAGAGACAATGACAGACGCACACTCTCTAAAACACAGTCATTAACCCACATTCATCCAGCTTTCTGCTGTTCACCTGATAGAGGCCCGGCCGTCATCACTCCCCCCTCAACAGACAATCCTTTCATTTTAACAACACTCCATGTTTTAATGTTTACATTAATGGATACTTCTCTTTTGTCAATGTGGCTCCTTTTCTGTGGACTATGGCATGCTTTCAGTTCAGGTATTCTGTGTTTATGATTTTCCAAAGCTCTCTTGCCTTGAAATGATTTTTACCTGTTCTCCATAAGTGAAGTGCCATATCATATATTTATACTGACTGGATTATGTGCTTGCAAGTATTATGACTCCCATTATGTTACACTAAGAGGAAACTAATTACATCACTTCGTATAATTTGATTTGACTTAACTGTGTTGAAAAGTGGCCTATTGTTGTTCAGGATGTCAACTGTAGCTTAACAAGTTGCTGTTCTGAACAAGTTCTATATGCCTTTGGTATTGCATGCGCTCGGTGATATGCGTTTTCTGATACTGTAACAGTTTACGTGAATAACGAGGCCGTGATTGTTTTTATTCCTTTTTATTTTTGTAACAAAAATGTTGTTTTGTTTTCACACAATTGAAATAAAGTTGTGTAAGAAAAATCTACACAAGAAAGTCCCACAGTATCCCCTTGTCCTGGACTGACATGACGCAAACCCGCCAAGATTCTCACTTACTGGTTTAAAAAGAGAAAAAAAAAAAAGAAAAGTCACATCAGGTTGGACAATCAAGTGTTACTTTGACAAGTCCACATCTTAAAATTAGGTGCTTGAGGGTGGCTGAAGAGGGGAGAGGGGAACAATGTTTGAAAAAGACTTGAATGAACAAGAGAAATGCCACATTCAGAACCTCCTCCCTCCTCTCCTCAGCTGGCGGCGGCTGTATAAATATGCAGCTTCTAACGTTCAGCAGGTACGTGAGGCAGAGTTCTCTCCAGGGACATGACACACACCCCCCCTCCCTCCCTCCTGTCCCCTGTGTGACTGACAAAGATGATGTGAGAAACTGCAGGTGTCCCTCGTGTGTCTTTTCTGGAGTATTTCAGTAACTGGGCGACCGGTCCTCCCATTCGTCCACAGGAGAGGGGAGGCGGGCCGCGCAGGACCAGACCAGATCCAACCAAGCCAATCTGGATCAGATCCCGCGCCTTTGGGCTCATAACTCGTCCTTCTCAAAGTCATCATCCAGGTCTACATCGCTGAGGTCGTAGTCCTCCTCCATAGGAAGCTGCAGTTGACAAGGAGTATAAAATAAAGACAAACTGTTAGCAAAGATGGGGAGAAGCATGAACACTTTCACTCCAACTCATTTATACATTACAAATGTCAAATTATAAATCAGTAGAGCTTAAAAATAATGTTATTTTTGCTGGACTGTTGGCCTGTAAGACATAAAAACTCTTCTTAAATTGAGACAAATAACTACAGATGGACTTTCATTCTGTGAGAAAAGAAACATTATCTGGATTTTTTGGGAGCACTCCAGCAGCCGTATTACATAATAGTGTTTCTTGACATATTCTGTGTGCTTGATTGCAGTACAGAGGCAGCAAGGAGCAGGTAGAGAGTTTTTGTATTAAGCCAGGAAGACACTGTACGCATTAAGTCCCATTTTAACCCCACACTGGTAGCCCCAGACTAATTTTACAGCCTGGCTGGATTTCTGCCTGGTCTGTTGGCGTTGGATGTTCAGTTTGAGGGGGGTCATGACGCCTGATTAATTGCCCGAACGATCAACGGTCTGGCTGTAGGATGATCGGTTGGATTTCTGGCATGTCAGAAAGTTTGTTCGGCTGCAGTTTGAGCAGTTCCGGAGTCTGATTTCCCTCATGGCTGCTGTCAAAAGATCTGTTATAAACTGTAGTGAGATGTTTTAATATTATTGGAGAAGTATTTTATATGTTGTGGCAACAAGTCTTGACTGAGATTGTGCTGTGATAGAAGTAAAACTGAACTTTGCTGCAGAACAGACAGACTATATTATCTGTATGTTGCCAGACATCTGCAGATCCATATTTTCCTTTCCAATCATTGTACAATTTTACAAAACCCTGCCTTTTTCTTGCCTCGTCTTGATTGAATTAACTTTAGTGGAATTATCAATGGACAAAATCAATTGGGGGTTCCATGTTTATGTTCAGTGTGAGCACCCACGTCATGACTAGCTGATTGATCCGTACAACAGAGGCAGAGTAAAACGTGCAGTGTGAGTTATGGTAAGGTATAAAATTAATAAAAACGTACAGTGTCGGCCCCGCTTAACACTGTTCGGTTGAAGGACCCAAAGTTGTTATCATCTGTAGGAAAATCTCTGAATATGACACCACTGTGATGTTCCCACTCACCTGTCCATCTTTGCCATCCCAAGGCTCAACAGCGTGAATCTTAGGCATGGCGCCACCTCCAAATGTGGCAGTTGAGCCACGGCCCACAGAAAGCTCCCTGAAGAGAAGACGAACCACGTGAGTGCCATCACTCAGCTTACTCTGAAGCTTATTTTCATTTTTATTCTTGTAATGGTGACACAAAAAAAAAGATCAGACGACAGCCACCCCCTTACCTGAGGAACTCATGAATGCCAGTCTCACTGAAGGAGCCCCTGAGCAGAGCAAATTTCATCTTGCGTGTGTTGATGGCGGCCATGGCAGGGTAGCCAAATCCACCAATGCCCAGAGAGGCCTCCAGCTTCATCTGAGCTCCGGCCTCAGTCCACAGCCAGCTGATAAAGGGAGAGCAGGCTGTTAGTCACGCTTATAATTAGTCATACGAATACTAATCCGTAATTGGACTCTCATCCTTACCCCCACATCTTCTTCTTGTACTTCTCAGCCATCTTCATCATCACCTCCAGGTAGCCGTTTCTACCTGCTGCGCCTGTTGATACACAGGGACAGTGGATGGTGAGTGATTGAATTAAAAAAGGGTCTTATAATGCATCTGTCTTTGTTATGAGAAATGTCCCCACACATAAATAGTAACATTTCCAGTGAACTGTAATCATGTTAAAGATAAACTCCTCAACTGCATTGTAGTGCCCCCATAGCCCCACATTTCTGTTCAGTTCAAGTTCAGTGTTTGACACGCAGTGCAACCCTACATCACTTTTTTATTTATTTAGTGTTCTTTAAGGTTACATTTCTGAACTATTTAACCCCACCTGTGTATATTGATTGTGAAGTTGCCAGAATACACGCTGAAGAAGGGCGTCTAGCCCGAAACGTCCGTGTGCTGTCCTACTTTTTCTTTTTCATTATTCACTACATTAAGGATCCAACACCCAGTTTTAAAGGTCTCTGAACTATTTAACATGCTCAGAGTCCGATGTCTGTGTGTGTCTGGTCTCACCTGTGTCCAGGATGTGTGGCAGGACTGCAATTATACACAACTGACTGTCCTCACAGGTCTTCTTCAAGATGTCTTCATTGAGGATCTGACAGACAAACATTTACAATAAACACAAATGTCATGTTTCATGTGAAATTACATAGTTTTATATATAGAGACAAATATTGTTCAGGCTCAATATGAGTTTAACTGGGATCCTGAGATTCTATTTTTTCCCCTTTTTGGTCTAATTTTGGTAACAAGTGTGTTATTGTGCAGCACTTCAGAGAGCACTTTGTGACAGTGTTTTTGATTTTGTGTTGATTTAGTCTGCATTACTTTTATTTGTCTGGTCAGACATGGTGGCTGTCACTGCTCATGCTCAAACAACCAATGTTTAAGTGTTAGTGAACTGATCATAAGTTGAATCACTGCTGTGTTCAGCAACATAGAAGCAGAATATACATTTAAAAAAAGGGGATAATCTTGTAGTTTATGACTTTGAGAATACAAAAAGCATCATCTCCTGACTACTGCTGGCCCTCCTGGTCTAAATTTAGTCTAATACCAGCACTACATATTTCCATACATGAATATATGATGCAAATACTCAAGTATACTGACCTCCAGTAGTTCAGGAGGAGGGGCGTGGTCAGAGAACAGATCCAAACCCCTCTCGATGATGTCACCACGGGAGCGGCCTCCTTGGTAGTCTTCAGGCTCCTCACCTTTGCGGAAAATCTTGATGGTGGGAAACCCACGGATCTACACACACAGTAACAGACGTATTCTACGTATAAGCAGAGACTTATAAACCACAATCATTTCATGTTTGACATTTAACATTTCAAACTTTGCAAGCAGGCACATTTACAAGGTCAAAGCCACATATGCAAAGCAGATAAACCTTTTTGTCCCAAGGCTTAGTGGCTAGCGTTTTATCATATTCACCGGCTAATTTGGCTATTTAAATTTAGTTAAACTCATAGGATGGCTAAAACCGGATAAGTTTAGCAGCTGTGGCCAAAAAATCCCCTCCCTGTATCTTATTGTGCAGTGGTGTGTGAACTGAGCAGTGCTGGCTCACACTTTTGTTTTGCGGCTACTAGTACAGCAGTTTGTATCAGAACTGTGCACCAACGTACCCACATGAACTTATCGATTCTGACTCACCCCGTAGCGGCTGGACACAGCCTGGTGCACAGTGGCATCCACGGCTCCGAGGCGAACTTTGCCCTTGGTCTGCTCCTTTACAGCTGTGGCTGCAGCTGCCCACTCAGGCTCCAGGCTATTGACAACAGAAGAGAGCAATGGTTAAGGAAAACTGACGACGATATTCTTAAAGAATTTATTCCACAGTAGAGAATTCACAATTCAAATTCATAAGTGTGCATTGTTTGTTATGCTTCTGAAATACTGACTTCAAATGTAGAAAATGTACTATCTTCAAATGTAAAAAGGTGTTGCAAACTGGATTCACATGGTTAAATAGGTCAGATCTCACTGAACAGTTTTAATAGGGATTAGTTTGTACTGAAGGAATAGTTACAATAAAGTGTTTTCAGTGAGCTCTGGGGATTATCCAGATTTACTGGGACAGTGTTTCCAAAAAGAAAACACTTTTCAGTGCTTTGAGCAGCACAAACAAAATTCCATTAAACTCTGTTGTATTGGGGCGACAGAAATCTCAGAGACGGATATCTCGTCTCTCTTGTCCTACAGACTGTGTCAGGTACCAGACTCACTTTTTGCAGTGTCCACACCAGGGGGCGAAGAACTCCACCATCCAAATCTCATCACTCTCCAGCACCATCTTGTCAAAGTTGTCATCAGTGAGCTCGACCACATCCTTCTTACTGCCACCGCTGCTGCCTCCGCCACCGCTCTGCTGAAACGCAGGTGAGTGTTGCTTAACCCATATTCACTGAAGCATTTCCAATTTCAAATAACTGCAACAAAAGGCTACCACCGCCTACCTGTTTGTTGTAGCCAGGGCCGCCAGACTTGCCGCTCAGCCTCTCTTTCACCAGATTGCGCAAAGCGTTCATGGCTCCGTCCACGATGGCCTGGCTACTGCGTCCACCTGAAGGGTGAAGACATGCAGAGGTCAGTCATTGCAGCCAAAAACAATACTTGATTATAGAACCTTAAAGTCTGCCTCGCAACAACTTCAGCAGTCAGAATGTGTGTTGCCTCTCTGACACCTACATCCCCATTTCTCTGAACTATTCTGATAGACATGATTATATTTATCTTTTCAGAAAAGCTTTTTAGCAGGGCTTTGTGAGGTCGCTGTGGAGGAAGATGTCAAATTCAAAACATCCCAAAGCTGCGTATTCAGTTTGGTGCAGTGGTTTTGTCTGTACCTTGGTACTCCTCTGGCTTGTTCTTATTGGCACCAAAGACCTTGATGGTGGGGAAACCTCTGACGCCATACTGACCGCCCAGTGACTTGTGCTGGTCTGCATCTACGGCACCAACCTTGACAATACCCTGAAGGATTTCAGAACAAACAGGTTGGAGTGTGCAGCCTTAATTACAGCAAAATATAGCAAGCCTGTTAATCATTTTCTTCACATAACATTTTTTATGCTGACTCTGGAAGTCAGCGTGTCAGTGAACAATTATGCAAGCAGTTACTTATGTATGCAGGATTTGTCCACACACACACACACACACACACACACACACACACACACACACACACACAGTTGTTTAGATAAATAATATTATTAATTAATATTTGACTACAGTCTACATTTTTAGGTTATAGCCTAAATAAAGCGTTGTCTTTTTTATTTTTTGTCTTTAATGATGCAAAGTAGTAAAATGAAACAAATTTCTTAACTTGTTTGTTTGTTTGTTTTAGCTGGGTTAAATGAACAATGAATGGCTCTAGTGTGCCTGCATGGTCATTATATCTGCCCGATTATAAAGTGATTGTTTCTCATGTATGCAAATTTCTAGTTAAAGCACATCATCATAATCATACTGTCATACTGCCAATAGTAGTATTCACTCAAAATATTCTGATATTTGATTTTGTCATCAATGCCCAGCCCAAATGTCTTAAGCTGAATAAATGAATTAAATGGCAAGATGACCAGAGACGTTTTGTTTACCTTGAGGGCAGTGGCCGCCTTCTTCCAATCCGGAGTCAGATTTTGACAGTGGCCACACCTGTGACGATAAACAGTGGAGAAGGGAGGAGGAACAAAAGATGAAACAGACAAATTTCTAGAGATAGAAATCAGCAGAAATTAGAAAGACCATGGGTGACAAACAAAAGTATTCAAGTCCAGAAACATTTCATTTTATCAGGAGATATTCCTATAGTCCTTTGGTACAGGGCTGCTGAATGTGTTCAAAATACATCACAAGCATTTGTCACTCCTATTAATCACAGAACCAGATGATCCAATATTAACACCACCAGTGAATATTTAGCACCTTTCGTTTACACAGACTTTAAATGTGCACATCTCCACTGGCTACTTGTTCATTACAGAATTGACTTTGCTCAGCTGTTTTCTCCAAATTCGCAGAGTTCAATCAAAATCCGGCAACCTTTAAGAAGGAATGCAGGAAGTAATTTCCTGTTTAGTTTAGCTTTTAATTTGTTGTTGTTGAGTGTATGTATACAAGCTCTCTGACTGGATCTATGCTGAAACATATTTTCAGCTGTTTTACCCCTCTGTTAAGTGCTTTGAAATGCTTTTGTATGAGACTATGATCTACAAATAAACTTAATAAACTGTTTAACTGCAACCCAACCCAAGGAGGAGCTACCAGCTTTGCATACAAGTCTCCACAGTCTCTTCACATCTTAAGGTTAATGTTTCTGTGAGGAGAAGACTCAAACATCACAGAGCCAATGTAAGATGCTTGGATTGAAACTGTGGTCCCTGTGTCACAACTTGGTTGATCTGAGGACACTTGTTACCGCAGAATAATGGCCACCAACGTTATTATGGACTCACCAGGGAGCGTAAAACTCAATCAGCCACAGACTGTCGCTCTGGATCACCTCCCTGTTGAAGTTGGAAGGGGTGAGCTCAACAACATCATCGCTAGCTGAGTAAAAGGCTTGGACAGACAGGACCAGGGAGCAGCCCAACACTCCTGAAGGAGAAGATAAAGATACAAAAGGTTTACTCACAACAATGTATGCTCAAATCTGTCAAGCACTGACAGGACATCGAAACCCTATTTAAATACACTTTGTATGCAGAAATGTATATAACAGCAAGTGAATTGACGTTTATTAATTCATTGATTCAACGATAACAGAGGCCTGGCACTGTTCTGTGCACCTTAACTTAGCTATTCAAGCTAACACGGGTAACGGAAAAGCGGTTAAATACACCTACAATTAACGAATTCGCAAAATTTACATTGTGTAGAAGTAACGTTAGAAAGGCTGCTGCTGTTGTTGTCACTCACCAAGTATAAGCGGTCTCATGGTTTTAGCTGCTCTCCGCTCGTCTCCTATGTTAGCAACACACGCAGACGGCTGCAGCTGCGTCTCCCAGAAAAGTGGATCGAAAAACTCACCGTGGCCCACGCTGATTGGTCCGCTGGTGGCGACGCTGCGCCTCAGCCAATCAGCGTGCGCCGTGTAGTTTATAGAAACGGCACACTGAAAACAAGAGGGGCTGCAGGAGAGAGGAGATCCACCAAGAGGCGATGCAACAAATGTAACAAGGCTGACTCAGTCTAACAAGTCTAATGATAATGCAAATGTATATAATGTCCATATATATTTTTTTTATAAACAACCCATAGACAATTAAGCTACAATATATTACACAAAGAGTGATGCATGTCTTTCTAATGAAATAATATATAAAGTAGGCTACTAAAAGCTACTGTTGTGTTATAACTTTCATTGGCAGTGGTGGAAGAAGTAGACTATTCCGTAAAAGCATCAATGCCACACTATAAAAGTACTCCATCAAAAATAAAAACACTCAAATTTTTACTTTGCTTAAATGCATTGATATTGTACTATTCTATATATTATCCATTTCTGGAGAGTGGCGGGGAGGAGAGCAGAGGGGGCGGGGTACATGCTGGTCATGTCGCCAGTCAATCACAGGTTGACACATACAGAGAGCCACGGGCAATTTAAAGTCGTCAATGAATGCTTTTGGATTATGGGATCAGCCTTCTATCTGTGAAGCGACAGTGCTAACCACTGTGCCACCGTGCCGTACCCCGGACCCAATAGAGAAATTGCATTATAATCTTGTGGGAAAATCAAAATACTATAAAGGGGACTTAACCAAAGTTTGACTTGACTCCACTGCATTGCAGGTTTTTACTTCAGATGTTTTTTGCTTTACAGTAGTCTATAAAACAAACACTGAACTTTATTGTTCTGTACATTGTTTATTCACTAACTGATTCCTATCCTCAGTGGTTTGCACCATTGTTTAAAAGCAGAAAAATAAAAGCCTTCAAGCTACTGTATTGTTAGTGTGTTGTCACTAGGTGGAGACAAACAACAAGGCAAAGTGCTGATGAGATGCTGTATTGTCAGTCTGTCTGCCAATCAATAATTTAGCACGGGCTACTGCAGAGCTGCTCAGTTGAACTCACAAATACAAGTTGTAAGAAATCTTATTCTGCACATTTATATTTGAAAGTAGCCCGATAGCCTAAGAAAACCCAACTAATACCCAACTAATTCCTGTAATGCTCCCACTGGTGGCAGTCGCACCATCACTTGACATCACTAAAGAGCCATGTAATATAGGTTTTTATAATATCCTAATATTTATAGAGCCTATATTCTCTCTGGGATTAAGTGATTATTACTTAGCCTGAGTCTTTTCCGTGTGGGTTATTGGGTGATAGCCTATAATACATTCAAAATGGATGATGGATAATGCGTCTAAGTCTGGGGTATGGAATAAGATTTTATAGGCTATTGTTGTTTAAAGGGATGATTTAAGTTGCTAGTAGTGCTGCCTGTTAATCGATTACCTTTAACTAATTGTTGCTCTTCGAGCTGCCACCAAAACCCAGCGGAGTGCGTGTCCCTGATTTCCTTGTTCGCTACTTCACAATTCATTACATGCCGCTGAGATTTATGATCTGCTGCGCCTGGCTGCACTGCGCTGCGTCAACACAACTGCAGACAGACGGAGCACGACCGGAAGACATGGATATAGCCTTAGAAATAAAAGCATAGGCGAACTAGATTATGGTCACTTGCTTGTGAGATTATATTTGATTGAGAACAAAAACTCAAATGGTTGTTAAAACAGGTGTGTTTTGGCAGTAGAGAGTTTATAACGACGACTGGAATAAAAGCGATAGAAGGAAAGTAAAAAGTTTTGAGGTAACCTACTTGTACTTACCTTGAGTATTTCCATTTAATGGTACTTCATACTCCACCACATTTCAAAGGGAACTATTGCACTTTGTACAACATTTATCTGAAAGCTATAGCAATTACTTTACAGATTCAAACTGTACATACATTTATGTGCATTCATTTTGGTACTATAGGCTACATTTAACTGTTAATACTTCTGTAATTACTAATTACTAATTATTAAATGCATGACTTTTATTTCTGCATTTTTTTAATATGGTGGTAGGCTATTGCTGCTTTTTCTTAAGTATAGGATTAAGAAACTAGACATTTACTGATACTAACTGCTTTATAATCTGGAGCTAAAGAAACACTTTTTTTAAACTCAGCAGCCAAAATTGCATGGAGTGATTTTAATAAAATAAAAAAAAACATTAAAACATTGTTGCCCAGGTAGCGTTTTTTTTAAAGTTATGTCCGGAAGTCCTGTGATTTGATTGTGGCTCACTTGACATTACGCACACTTCAATGCCAACTTTCTCAGAGCGCACAGGCGCACTGTTCACTGCCAAACACGGCTGGGTTGAACGGAGAAGACTTCACGCAGCAGTCATTTATTTGTTTCAACTAAAACACAGAAACTAGAAGATTTGGGAGGTTTTTACGCACAGCGCCAGAGCTTCTGGTGACTTGTGTTTACTTTGACAGTACAGTTGTGCGAAAATCTCGATCACTTGGGCTGTTTTGTGGCGGACTTGTCAACATAATGTGGGGGATCCAGAGGACGCGGTATGCAGACTGCAACGGCTCTGAAGCCAGTGAAGAGACAGAGATTGTTGTTAACGTCGGCGGGGTGAAACAGGTGTTGTATGGGGACGTGTTGAATCGCTACCCGGACACCCGGCTGGCAGAACTGGTGGACTGTTCACTTAAGTCTTCTGAAGAAATATCTTTACTATGTGATGACTACGACCCTGACACAGGAGAGCTTTATTTTGACAGAGACCCCGAAGCATTTAAGTGTATAATTGAGCTGTATTATTATGGAGAGATTCACATGAAACGAGGCATCTGTCCAATTTGTTTTATGAAGGAGATGGACTTCTGGAAAATCGGCTCCGATTTTCTGGATGACTGTTGTAAATGCCACCTGAAGGAGGTAGAGGATGAACTTGCAGAGATCGCAGAGAAAGTGAAAACTATCCTGGTGGACCGAGAAGGAGATCCGTCTGCAAGAGGCTGGCAGCGCTTCCAGATGTGCCTCTGGAGGCTGATGGAGAAGCCGGAGTCCTCGCTGCCTGCGCACATAATCGCTATAGTTTCTTTCATCTTCATCCTCGTCTCCTCTGTGGTGATGTGTGTCGGGACCATCCCCGACCTGCAGGTGGAGGACTCGGAGGGTAACCTCTCGGAGCACCCAACTCTGGAGGTCATCGAGACGGTGTGCATCGGCTGGTTCACTATTGAATATTTCCTGCGTCTGATCTCATCCCCAAATAAAGTAAAATTCGTCCTGTCTTTCATGAACATCATCGACTTCATGGCGATCATGCCCTTCTTCGTGGTGCTGATTCTGACTTCCTTCGGCGCAGGAATGATGGAGCTGGCTAACGTGCAGCAAGCGGTACAGGCTTTACGCATAATGCGCATTGCGCGCATTTTCAAGCTGGCACGACATTCCTCTGGACTCCAGACCCTCACATCTGCCCTAAAGAGCAGCTTCAAAGAGCTCGGACTGCTCCTCATGTATATGGGCGTGGGGGTCTTCCTTTTCTCCGCATTGGGCTACACCATGGAGCAGAACCATCCGGACACATTGTTCACCAGCATCCCACAGTCGTTCTGGTGGGCTGTGATCACCATGACCACGGTGGGCTATGGAGACGTGTACCCCAAGACCACTTTAGGTCGGTGTAACGCGGCCATCAGCTTTCTGTGCGGAGTGATCGCCATAGCTTTGCCTATACACCCCATCATCAACAATTTTGTCCTATTCTATAACAAGCAACAGGTGCTGGAGACTGCGGCCAAACATGAGATTGAACTGATGGCACTGCGCTCCGGCGATGGCGAGCTGGAGGCTGCACCCGGCGCCCATAAACATGTTTGCGGTGCAGGGGTCTGGGACAACGCCATGCGCTCCTGCCACAGCGACACATACATCCCCTTACTGAAGGATCCCAGGGGAGGGGCAGGGATCCAGACCCCCAGCATGGAGACAAGCTTTGAAAGCACAGCCGAGGCCACTGAATATTTCATCAACACTGAGGACCCTGCATCATTTGGAAAGACTCTGCAAAAAAAAAGATAAACAACAACAAAACATCAAATCAGTTATTCATTTTTGACATGTTCAAATTCAGTCCGCACAATTGAGGGTTAATGATACCAGGATGGAGACGTGCTTGTAAATAGCCTCGTAGAAATAATAGGACCGCAGTAATGGTTTCCAAGGACCATTAATGCGTTTGAGGAATTGCGCTATTAAATGGACATATGTGTGAAATATTGACTTGATGAGCTGTGCGCAGTGACTCTCTGTAGGCTGAGGGGTTCTGTTTGAACAGCCAATACACTGATTCCCCCATGTAGGCTTCTTATATAACATCCCCCATCCCCAATCCTCACACTCATACTGTAGACTGCACTGTAGCTTATTCCTCTGTACAAAATATCACAATGAATGTTTTTTTAAATTATAATAATAGTAAAGATCGGCAGCTCCTCCAGGAGAAAAGAGAAATGTAGTCATCCCATGATAAGTTAATGAAGAGTGTACAGGCATCACATCAAAACGGAAGGAAAACTGTAGTATTTAAAAGTGATAGATTAAATAAATCACTGTAAAGTCTACAGACACATTAAATGTACACTAGAGAAAGGTGATGGTTCTTCTTGGCATCGGTGTAATTTCTGTAACTGACACTGTATGATAGTGAGGTAATATATCAGATATAAAACCCCTCTACTGTGCAGGAATGTTAAAAGTGAGTGCTGCAGCTCCAGATAGGATCATGAAACCAACACCGGGACCTCAGAAGCTTCCTTGCCTGCAGGTCATGTTCCTATAATGGGTTTAAATTTTGCAGCAGCCGTCACCACTCTGCGCCTCCCCGGAGGTTCAGCGGAATAACTTGACCACCAAGTTATGGGACGAGGAGGAAGGAGCAACAGGCTGGAGGTTAACCAAAAATAATTCCTATATGGCTCAACTTCAAAATTCGTTTTTCAGAGTGCAGGCTAGTATACCTGAAAATCTGAGTAGAAAAAAAGGAACTGTGCTGAAAATATAAATAAAAACTATAAATAATGAGAACTTCTTTTCTTCATTTATTCATCAAAATGGCATGCATTATCAGGCCAGCAGGTTAGCAACATAAATAGGAGGTGTACTAATGCATACTTATTTTGATGAAACTTGAAAGCACGCTGCATTTTCACACTGTCTCATGTTTTAAAAACTGACTCTGACTTAATGGCCGCTCTTTTTAAAGGTTACATTTTCACAGTTTGAAAGGTCTCAACTCCTACACCATTAGTCTGAGTGACATGCAACTTGCTGTACAAATAGAACAATCCTTAGAAAAGATTACATGGCACAGTAGGGGAGCTATAATTAAAAAATGACATATTCAAGTGAAACATGTCTCAGATGTCAGTGGTTTGATTTTGTTGCAAGGGTGATTTATGTCAGATTGTGTTCCTGTGCCACAGGAGATTTTATGAAATGAGCATAATGTCTTGAATGTAAATACATGCCTTGTGCACAAAAAAGAGTGATGGTTTTCCCACCAAAAATGGGGCACATGAAGAAGAAGAGGGGGGCATTAACAGCAGCAGGTAGCCTGAAAATGAACTGGTGCAGTGGAGGAAGGTTGGATATATTTGCCCTCAACTCTTATGTGGGTTCAGCTTTCAACTGAACCCACTCACCTCACCTGAGCCAAACTGTGCAGCAGTGGCTCCCAACCTTTTTTAACTTATATTCCTCCACAGCCCAAATGAACTGGATGTTATTTAACACTATAGCCTACATTCGTACTACCACCTCTTGAAGTGGCAGAAGTTGGAAATTTCAATCGTTTATCCATTACTTTCAGCTAACGATTTATAAATGGTTGAAATAGTGAAAAGTAATATTTTTAGCCAAAAGTATTAGCTAAAAGTAATTATAGATAAATGGCAGAAACAGTTAAAAGTTATACTTTTAGCTAACAAATTAAAATGTTTGTCAATTTTTAGCTGACAATAGTTTTCATGCACTCTCAATTGCAACAGTGGTCAGGTTTTAATATCTGATAATAGCTAGTCCACAGTCTTTGCATGTATCCCATGGCAACTGCAAAAGTACCCCTGGGTTACATGTATCCTGGTTGGGAATCACTGCTGTGGAGTAAAAGTCTGTAACCTTCACTCCAACCACAGAAAAATAGGTTTTAGAAAGTCTTTTTGAAAAGAAAGTTATTGAAAAGGTTAAAATGGCAAGTACACCCTTTGTCACATAATACAATTGGAACAAAGGAATGTAGTCTTCACAATGTTTTATGTTGGACTTGTTTTATGTTTGCAGATGTCATGTTGGTTCAGGTACATTAAAGAACTCACTGTTTGGCCTGGAAGTAAAGGTAAAAATGTAAACTGTGGAGTCACATTTTAATGGAATGAAAAAGGGTGATACATCTTACTGCTGCCTTACTGACAGACTGTCTGCACCAGTCACTGGAACAAGATGTCAGTTTGTTTGATTAGTAAGAGGTTCACTGATTCCGTCTTAGTAACCTCTTCAGTAATGTTTTCCACTGAGCTCCAGTCTAAGTTATGCAGCCTGAAAGAAAGGTCATGAAGGAGGTCAGGCAGGACTCTGCAGGCTGTCCACCCACACATGTCCTATACAGGACTCTGCTATCTCTGCTGGCCAGCAGCAGATTCACACGTCAAAGCCTGGGAGAAAGGCCTTTGTACACGCTGACAGGTGGAGCTGGAATGTCAAAGGCGTGCATTGTGTAACAGAACAATGTTCCTCCCGCAGATGCACATGTAAATACACATGCACCTTCACGTCCAAATTTAGATTTACAAGCACACGCACACACACACACACACACACACACACACACTGGCATATGCAAACATCCCCCCTCCTCTCCGCCGCCTACCTTCAAGTGAACACAAATAATTGCACATACACGCACTCCTTCACCCATATACCCACAGCCATGTGTGATCCACTCTGCAGTGACCTGCTGTGATCTGCTGGCTAATCACCAATTTTTACACCCACATGTTGGTCATCTGTGGCATTTAGTGGGTGTTTAAGTTAAGAGGTATTCCCGAGCACTTACTCAAAATGGTGCTCATTATCCCTTCGCAAAAATAGTCGCAATTATTGTGAGAATTTCCAGCTAGCTAATGGTTGTTGCTACTAAATCAATAATTTTTTTTTATAGATGCTCACAGTCGTTATATCCTGAGACAGGTTTTCGAGTGAAGACGGATTTGTTTTTTTAACAACTCTGAAGATATGGTGGACAAGCACACATAATTAAATTGTTTACTTGACTCATACGACTTTGAACAGAAAATTGTCTGATGCATGTGTACGTACAGCACAGATTTTTCTAAACCCCCTAAACAAACAGACTAAAAGGATAACAATGTGTGTGTAGGTGTTTTGCTTGAGGAAAGTTCTTCAAATTGTCCAGCTGACGATTAAATTACTTTTCTGTTTTATTTCTAATGGTGTTTACATGATCTTGCTGACATTTCATTCCACAACTTTCCCAGCATGCAGTGCGGGCGGAGAAGAATAAATAACAAGGTGAAGTCTATATAGCATGACATGTTTGCTTCAGTATCATACTGCTGTTTGTGCACTTCAATATGTCATTAAATCTAGTGTTAAATCATGGATCATGCTTGTCGGATGCTGTAAATAAACACAGTATGACATTCTGGCTGAACCCTCAGATACTTTGTGCTGTACAACTACTGTGTTTGCATGTGTTTTCGGTAATCAAAGGGATTCCTGTAACTAACGTGTCCCATCCAGCTGACTCCCAGCGCTGATTGTTTTTTGGTGGCATATTGGTATTGAGTTACA
The DNA here is from genome assembly GCA_008360985.2 of Macquaria ambigua. Lineage (NCBI taxonomy): Eukaryota > Metazoa > Chordata > Actinopteri > Centrarchiformes > Percichthyidae > Macquaria > Macquaria ambigua. Next base: position 70,539 of record VMKM01001362.1, read on the forward strand.
CCCAACCATTTTGTTGACAGCAGGCCTCTCCCTGCTCCTCTCTCCCCTCGGCCTTTAGGACGGGGATCTTCTTCTACTCACGTCTTCTGTCTAAAAATAGAGAATCCCTGTGGGTAGCTTGTATACAAATGGTTCAGACAAATAAAGTTCAAGACAAACTCAGATAATTATGTTGTGCATATATGTCCCTAAACAGTTGTTTGGTGTGAAGCTATTTAATGTTGTTTAATGAATGTTTAAGTTAAAAAGTGGTTGTTATAGGAAGAGAGTCCATTCACCTTTACAGTTAAAATTTCCACAGCATCTGGGCGTTTCAGTCACAAAATTTGGCATTATTATTAAGTTGTAGGCTGACATATTAGATATAGTGGGAGGGCCAAAGGCAAAGACATCAGACTACAAGTATGTTACAAATAAGATAAAAGAAAAGAAAAGAAAGAGAGAAGAAACCAAAATGAAGAACAAAACAAAAAACGTGAGGCATTCAAACACATCATGGATGAAATATTGCTCTCACTGAAAGCAGATAATGTCTACCCTCAAACGGTACAAATGGAATATTTTAATGGATTCATATTCTGCAGAAGATGGTCAAACACATTAATTTGAATAAGAATGTGTGTGCATAATGCTATGGCTTAACAGCCCACCCCTCCGAGCACTATCTCTGTTTGAGAGAGATTTTCAGCTGCAGGAGAGGGAAAAGGTAATCTCCCTGATGTCTGATTCGGAAGAAGAGGAAAAATATGCTCCTGGAGCGTTATTGTGTGCTGAATGAGTTTCATTTTTTCAACAGGAATGTTTAAAACGTTGCGTAGGTGCACCCTGGGGCCCTTTGATTCAGGCATAAAATTGCACAACAATAATTACATAGATTAAATATGGCCTTCTACGAAATAGCAGAATAGGATGATGCACTTAACCCACTCACCCCGTCTGCAAAAATGATTTACATATCTTCTTTTCCCACTAACCTTATCACTCCTTCCACTTCTTTTCTCTTCTGTTCTCTTGCAAAACCATCACGTCTGCCCTTGTGCGTTTATAAGAACACGGATCAGAAATAGCTGGGAAAATTTATGGAACCTGCAGAATATAATACACTTTCATTTGAAAAATCACATAGATTGTGCCCAGTCAATGTATAGTTTCAAATGCATTACTAAATGGCCTTGCCGCTGACCATGCCAAAATCTTTCAAGATGTCAGTGTAAAGTGTTAAACAATGAAATCAATAAAGTCGTGCCTCTGAAAACTAAATACTGACCAGTGAAGCGCAGCCTTCTGCTGTTTGCTGCTACATTACCCTGGACTCATTAAAATGGAAAGGAAAATAGAACTGCAAATGCAATATGAGAAAATAGATTTGCCTGTAAAAGAGTTCTCACTCATGAGCCAATTTCCTTTTCCGTCAGAGGAAGTAACAGAGACGTGGTCTGATGCAAAGCTTTTGCTCCTGCAGAGAGCTGAATGAGGGTTTGCAAATACTATGTTTCTGCTTGAAGACAGCAGCAGGAGAATACTGAGTGATAGTTATGGGTGTACTGATACTGCGTGTGTGTGAACCCACCATTTAATATAAATCAGCAATGAGTATCCTAGTGGATTGCAGTAGTAGTTTATTACCTTTTATCTTTCTTTTAATGAAAATAAAGATTTATGCTTAGATACTCCTGAATGCACAATTACTGTGATAGATGTTTCCAAAATATGGCTGCAATAGACATAATAAAAACTTTAAATCTATCAGTTTCCAGAAAACCACTCGCCTGAGAAGAATATAGAAGAAACAGAGTGTGTGTTCAGGAGCTCAACGCTGCCTTTAGTCTCAGCGTAATCTCAGTATCTTGAGATTTGGCAGGCGAGTTATAGCCTCTTTTTTTCAGGTTGATATGAGGGGGGTTTTACGGTGCCTTTTATGTGAAATAGAGACCGGGTGATTCTGGGCCACCGCAGTTTAATGCTGAGCCTCAAGGAGGTGATGTGGCCTTAACTCAGTAAAAACATCTGCGGTGGCTTCTACTCAATATGCTTACTGACATACTTGCCCTCAACCAGCCCTCTGCTGCTCTAAGAACAAGCCAAGTATCTGTGTATAAAGGCTCAGGGGAAAGTTAGCCTACATTAGAGCCTCTCTTCCGGAAAATACCTGTCTGATTATATTTATCCGTTATGCAGTAAACCAAGGGGAGCAACAAAATGTTTATGAACTCATTATATTAGTTTAATCTATTATATTCTCTCATTATACTATATTGGTTTTGTTAATTATTGTTTCAGGAGCCTAATATGAAAGTATTAGTTATTGAATAACCTGCACAGTGCTATATTATAGCTTATTTCTTGTGAATATATTTGTTCTGTTCCTTTAAATTGCACCACTTTTGAACTTAGGTTTATACCACAGTGCTTAAAAAAGTATTACGCTATCATGTTTTGTTATCTTACAACAGCGAATAAAAGTGGATATAATGTGGATTTTTTTAAAGCTGATCAACAGAAAAAGACCCTTTAAAGTGAAAACAGAGCGTTCCTTTGTCTTCATGGTGCAGGTTTTGCCATGATACTGACTCACCAAAACACCTTCCAGATACAGGTGTATTTTTTAGGTATTAGGTACACATAGCTAAAACTAATGCAACAGTCTAATACAACAGTCCTGCAATAAATTAAATAAATAGATTAAAGGTTATAATGCTGTCAGATACTGTCCTTCATCAACAGCAACAGGAGTAGAATACAGTTGATGTATAAGTAAACACAGACCAGCCACGATGGTAAGCATGGCCTGTGCAGTTTAGAGATATCATTTCATATACGGTCACTTCTGAGTAATTTCACAAGTAGTCACCTCTCACTGCCAAAACAGTCAGTTGCTGCACAGAAGAGCCGTGTGGATAGAGCCACGCTAGCTGTTTCCCCCTGCTGCCAGTCTTAATGCTAAGCTAGGAGGCTAAATCTCCTCCCTGCTCCTGCTCTGTACTTGGTATAAAGACCTGAGAGTTTTTTTTTTTTATCCTCCCATCTTAGCACATTTTTGAAAATATTCCTTTGAAAGTGAAAGTGAAATTCTAAATATTAACAATAAAAATCTAAAGATTCAGCTAGTTATGAAGGTCATAAGTGTGAGGCAGCACCATTTCCCTCAGGCTGTGTTTGAACCTGCTTCATTGAGGGCAGGAAAATAATGTGAAATCCCTTCTTTATATTCCACTGTTAGTCTTTTAAGGCTTTCGAGTCCTCCAGTGTAACGTGAACACTCATTCAGCAAATTTGAATATTAAAAGTCAGAATCCTGCTGTATTTATTCATGTTGTTACACTGTAAAGTGTTGTGTTGTTTAAATTGTCGTTTAGTGTGGGTGCACCGTGTTTGGAGTTGCACTGCTTCACACATTACTGTTGTGCTGACTGCTTTGATCAGGCCTCAGCAGTCTGAAATAACAGCCTTCACATTTCTGCCAAGCACAGTCTCCAGATGAACTTGGGCTTTGAAAGCCGTGTCCACTGACGGCTTCAAATAACTTGTTCAAAGCCAAAGCTTGTTAAAGCCACCTTAGTTTATTTAAAAATCAATCCATCCGTTGCGTGGCTTTTTTAGCAAATGAATTTAATTAGGAGGTTATAAACAGCAACACATAGAAGAAATAAACAGCTCTCCTGTGTACCACTGCCTGCATAATAAAGAGCTAGGTCTATTTACTGTCTGGTACAACTTCCTCTCCTCTCAGTCACTTAGTCCTTGTCCTTCGCTGACGGTCCCCACTTCAAAAATGGCTTACACGAGGCAAATTTCACTGTATCAGCCATGTTCTAGTGGCCCTGTGGCACTTCTGCTGATAAATGTATGGACATCTAATTAAGGAAATTGGCCTTCAGAGACCAAAGCCGCAGTGATTGATCTGACCTGTTCACCGATGCACTTGCCACTGCTGATTATCTCGTCTAGAGACAACGATGTTTTATGGAGTGGAACATCCTTGTCCTGTAGTGGCAGTGTACAATGATTACAATTAATTCAGGGCTGCAGGTCATAAAAACAATATTTAGTGAGGGTGTCATCAGACTTATTCCTCATCTGGGATGTAAGATGTGTCTCTGTCACAGAATTACTCCAACATGCACCTTCCATACGTCAAATTGTGACAGCTTTGCATTATTGTAATGTGCAGCCTTGGGTCTCTGCCCAGCCCTGCCTAATGTGACAGTCCAAGTGAAGTTTCATTCAGAAATGCGAAATGGTATTCATATTTGTAAACACTGGAAAGAGGCAGGCGAGCTGTTTCTCCGTGCTTCCAGTCTTTATGCTAAGCTAAGCTAATTGGCTCCTGGCTCCAGCTCTATAATGAACGCAGACATTCCTGAATAAGTGATTACTAAAACAGAGATCTTTCAAATGCATGAATCAATAGGTTGTTAAATGAATGCCTCAGCTCATGACAATTGTTTTTCTTGCTACTTCATCTCAGTCTGCCCTCACAAACAGTTGGCCTGACCCCCTCTCCACACTCATCAGTGACACATGAGCTCCCTCTCAGTAGCCTTGACCTTGTTTCTACATGATGTGAACAGTTTTGATGACTGCAGGCGCCTCTGCGTGGCTCCGCGCCGACCACCCCAACAACAGGTGAAAGGTTTGTTATAGGCACTGCATAAAGCCTTCTGGACAGATGGAGCCAGATGATAATCCATTTGAGCTCAATGTGAAAGGATGTCAGAGAGCCGACATAAAAACTTATGGCAAAGGATGTGAGGAATCATTGAGGAGATTTAGACGTCAAACAGTGATGAAATGCTGTGTCCTTGTCTTTTGTGCTCGGCGGTAATTAAACTCCCTCGGCCCTGTTTGTCCCCTGCGGGTGATTACAGATGGATGGCAATGTGGAGATCAATCTGCTGTCCCCGGGAAAGAAAAATTAGTAAGATGTAAGATGCAAAAGGAATGGTGGTGAGTCTCTGCTAGAAAGATTTTTCCTTTTACAGCAGCAGCCTGAGATCAAAGCTGCAGGGATCGTACACAGCGCTGCAGTGGAACATTTACATAGTAATTAAAGAGAGTCGATGTGTACAGTCAGATGAGAATGGTGGAAGTTGGGGAAGGAGTAAAAGTCTGTCTGTAATTTTTTTTAAGGAGGTTATGAGCATGTCAATGTGAGATCAAAGCTGTTGTGTTTTCTGGGGGCGGGCTAATGAAAAAACACAGACGTGGGTCCTGTCTATCTGTATGTTGATCTCACAATGTTGGTGAGACTGTGAGAATGTGACTTTTGAAAGAAGAAATAAAACAATCTTCCTTTTACAAATGAAAGTTTAATTCATAAGCGATAAAACAGATAATGCTTGCCCAGTTTATTGACTTTATGAGGCTTTTATACTTGTGCTACCATTACACTACAATTAGGTGTTTTTAGTAATCCCACAGTTGGCCGCAAAAAATATATATTTTCCTGCTGGTGGTGTCTATCCATACAGATAGTTTTGGTTTGGTTAGATTTCAGTCTACACCTCAAAACAATGGAAGTAAATGGAATTTTATTTGCATTGAAAAATGACAACAGCAATTTCTCCCTAGATAATACACAGAACACACTGTCAGCCATTTTCATAGGGACTATTTCTTCAGTGAAAGTAGTTCCAGCTATTAACTTTCCAAAACGGACAACCCAACAAGAATGCCTGTATGCAGCGATTGGCCAGGTGTGCGGAGGTGAGAAATTAAGCAGGAGTTGAATTTCTCTCTCAAAGCCCCTATTTCTCCATTCTTAACACAACTACTTCTGTCACTTTTTGTGTGTACAGTACAAACTAGTGCAACACCATGAATTTTTTGAGGACATTCTGTCAAAAAATGTGACTGTTGGTAGGGACCTCTGTTGTTGTCATACCTCTCACTCTCCCCATGTTTCCTGTCTATCTCTACAATGACTGTGAAATAGAGGCAAAATGCCAAAAAATAACCTTTAAAAAATGTGCGCTGTTATCCCAATTAGAACGATTATTGCATCTTACCACTGTGTATGACGGCCTTTAAGTGTGGCCTTTCGAAACAGCTATAAACACATTTTTCTTCAGATGTGGTCGGACAACACGACGTACAACTAGTTAGTTTCTAGCATACCCCATCACAGGCGGTGTAAGAAGAATTCAGACCTTTTGCTTAAGTAAAAGTAGCAATACCACAGAGTAGAAATACTCTGTTACAAGTCCTGCGTTCAAAATTTTATTTCAGTAAAATTATAAAAGTATTAGCATCAAAATATACTTAAAATACCAAAAGTAAAAGTACCTATTATGCAGAATGGCTCATTTCAGAATAATGTACATTATATTATTGGATTACTAGTAACTAGTAAAGCTATCAAATAAATGTAGTGGAGTGAAAAGTATAATATTTTCCAATTAAATGTAATAGAGTCGACGTATATAGTATAAAGTAGCAGAAAGTGGAAATACTCAAGTAAAGTACTTCAAAACTGTACTTAAGTACAGTACTTGAGTAAATGTACTTAGTTACTTTTCCTTTATTTTGGAAAGACAAAGTGCTGATGAAATTTAAGTCAATAAATAAAGTAAATAAATAAAAACTATCAGTGTGGCTGGATACCGCAAGAGACACAGTAAGAAAATATGTATTTTGGAATTTGGGTGAACCAACCCTTTAAACAGAAATTTGAGACCTGTCTGTCCTCTTTGCTAGTCTTATCAGGGTTTTTGTTTTCTAGCCTTAAAGCCATAAAACAAGCTGTGTATGACTGAGAAAATAGAGCAACATCCATAAACTGATGCTTCATCTCCTCTTTTAACATGCGCCATTACATTTGTTAAGTTTGTCTTGTTGTCGTCTTGATATTTGATATGGTTGATATAGTTTATCCCACTCCTGTCTACATTTTCATCTCTGATATCTGTGAGTGGAGATTCTGATGGATAAATAACTGTTATATTTCTTTGAATGCGAATGTGTTCTCCAGGTGGTTCCTGTCTGTAATATGTGGGGATATTGATCACCAAAACCTTTATTCCGGCAATGAAATAGCCTCGATTTGTGGCAGGGTGTTAAACATGGCGTCCATCTAGGAAGCCCTAATAGCCCATTTCCCTGGAGAGCACAGGAGGCCATTTACAACAACAAATCATACAGTCGGGGAAGCGCCATTTCTTCTCTTTGTCAATAATGAGATAATGCACAAAGGCAACAGCACATTCCTTTCCCCATATTTATGTTGTCAAGTAGAGCGATGATTTATGAGCAGGGAAACGAGATGAATAAAATGCTCGCAGGATTATGACAAATGAAGATGCAGGTTAATGCATGGGGTCATGCTATTTTTTCCAAACTCAACACCTTCAACCGCTTATGCTGAAATTGATTAAACATGCCAGATGAGGGCTGTGAGCTGCAATGCATGCTGGTCCTGAACATGCACAGGTTTGTGGCATAAACAAAATACTGTCAATCTTGAGTAAAGCGTGGGAAGGCTGATAAAGGGCTCAGTGGGAGTGTTTTACGGTTGGTTTACTGTTGTTAAGTGCTTGCACGGTAATGGCCTCAAGCTCATGACGGCAGCCACAGTGTGACTCCTCTCACCCACCTTCAGGTAAGCTTTTAATGAGTCTAACAACCTCTTTTCTTATTTCAGCATGAGCGTAAACACACATAACGTAAAAAGGTGAGTGTGACCTGCGAAGGTTGAAGAACAAAGGTGCACCGCTGCAGCGAACAGATGTGTCTATTGATGGATGTGTGTCCTGTTAGAGGGGGAACAATCCTTGCTTTGACCGTCCTGTAATGACACTTATTCAAAAAACTGAGGCAGTTATGCAGGATGGCCAATAAAGAATGTATTGTAAAACATGATAAGACTGCAGAGTAAAACTCATTTTAAGTGGTGGAAGAAATATTCACATCCTTAAGCCAAAGTAGCATTAGTTTGATATTTTGGGATCTACTCATGTTTGCTTTCTGGCGGAGAATTAGATTTGACAGTTAAATATTATATAAGGCTACAGCTAGCAGCCGGTTACCTTAGCCTACCATAAAGACTGGAAACAGGGGGGAAAAGCTAGCCTGGAAATGTCTAAAGGTCTCCCTACCAGCATCTCTAAAACTCACTAATGCTAATTAACAAAACATCGTACAAAAACGAAAGTGTATTTCCCAATATGTGAAACTATTCCTTTAAATTTTTGTTTAAATATTATCGGCAAAATGTACTTGATAATACACAGTGGTACTTACTATAGATATATTATATCTAGATATAAGATTAATTTTACAGGTGCATTAACAAGCAAGCAGAATATTAATGTTGTAGCTCGATGAGGTGAAGGTAACTATTTTATATACTGTTGCTTAGTTCATTCTATAACAGTTTATTATATTTTTTAAGCTCCTCCGAGGTGTTTAATGTGTAAAAGCTTTGTCTGCAAAGTAACTAATATCTATAGCTGTTACATGAAAGCAGTGGACTAAAAAGAACTATAATATTTTTCTCCGAAATGTAGAGGAGTAGAAGTAAAATAGCATAAAATGGAAATAAGTGCTTCAAAATTGTACTTCCTTGAGTAAATGTACTTTGTGACTTTCCACCACTGCTCGTTTAGCATTATAATGTGATTTATGAACGAGTTGTTTTACAGTCAAAGTAAGAAAGAAAGGGAATTAAATTAACAGAATACAATTCATATGAAAAACAACACCTCAAATGAAGCATAAAACAAAAAATGATAGAAAGCAAATACTATATTGTGTTAATTACCTGAAAATATACATTCAGAGACATTCTGTTTTTAATGATTGAGACAAAAATGTCAAGTAATTAGTGCACCATTATGTGCTAATGAGCAACTATCAAAGACGATCATGTCTCCATTATTACAACGCCAAGTGAGAAAGGGCACAGACATTTTCAAGTGCGTGAAAACCTTTCCTGTGACCTTTCAGATTTGAGCGTCAGTCAGTCATCATAAGCTGACAGTACGGCAGCGAGCCAGACAGCAGGGCTCCATTCCTTCATATTGATTAAGGTAGGGAAGCCTCATCCTCATTTATCCAAGGAGTGCCTTGCCCACCATTACACACTTACAAACATCAGAGCCTGGGGGGTTCGCAGGAGCAGATGGAGATTAAATGTCTTGAACCAAAGAGCAGCAGTAGCTGTTAAGGTAGAGGAGAGCGCCTTTGTTCACTTTACCCAAAACAGATGTTTGAGGGAAGAGGGAATTCTCATAAAAGGGAATTAGGATTTGGACCAGCAAACCCACTTCCTCGACCTTTAACCTCCAGGATACAATTCAGAGAGGTGGAATGAAAGACATACATCAAAGTTTTCCCTCCACTCTTTGGGGAGCATTTACAAACAAGGTTTAATTTTCATAAGTAACAGCCTCTAGAGGAGGCAATGTTTTATATTTTATAAGAGTAATAAATTACATTTGGTGTGCACTCACTGTGATCAAGGCTTGAGGACAGGCGTGCGTGGGCATACAGAAGATACACACACACACACACACACACATATATATACACTATGAGAGAGAGAGAGACTTAAAGAAAGAGAAAGAGAGATATTTAAACACATCCAGAAGGGGTCAGCTGGAAGACTCAGCCATTGCACTGCCCACGCACTCCCACATGCTCAACATCATTAAAAACAAAAAGGCACGACTGAAACAATGCTGCAATCTGTGATGCAACCAACAACAAGTGAGACAGATTTGCTGGAGTAAGCATTCATCGTAAAAATCTTAAAAAACACATCAAGGTCGGAGGGAAGAGTGCTTTAGGTTGTTGCAATTCTGTGACACCTCTGAAGTCCATTTCTTTTCTTAATCGCAGCTTTTTAGACTATGAAAACAATATAAATCATTTAAGAGAGTATGATTTAAAATCTAGTGTTTCCATACTTTGAATTATACTCATTTACCTTGAGATTATGTGCCTCACAGATCATTTAAAAAATAAAATCAATATAATCAGAATATATCAGCAATGAGATTTGCTTTAACACATTTTGTTGGCTGGGTTCTACTGAGTAAATTGTTTTTTAAATGAGCTGCACTGTCTGTTCAGTTCATTGCTCTAATTTATTGAGTATCTTACGCCACCCAGTGGGCTGGACAATATCCAAACAATGGAGAGATCAAGGAGAGATCAAAAGGAAGCAGCACTGGATAAAAGAATGAATCACAAAGTTTTATTTTTTATCTATTTATTGGAATATATGTGAATCATTTATAATTTGGCATAATATTTGAGTGGAATTCAGAGGTTAACTGCAGAATATCCTCAGTCATGTTGAATCTTGTGAAGTCCAAGCTCACTTTCACTTAAAGAGACCACTTGTCGGTGTTTAAGAGCTTCAGGCCCTGCACATGTCACCTCCTCCAAAAAGACGACATTTTGAGGATGGACAGTGAGCCACTTCCACAGATACTTTATCCTCTCATCGCACACCCAGGGGTTTCCTGTTAAGATCACCCGGAAAGAGGATTTTCTCTCATCCAGCAGCCCTGAGGGGAAATGCTGCAGCTGATTCTGATTGAGCAGCAGAAGTTCAAGATGTTGGAGACCCTGGAAGAGGGTCGCTGGTAGCTCTTGGAGTTGATTCTCCTGGATTAAGAGTTGGGATAGTTTCAGGTTGTGGGTGAAGATTGTAGGGCTCAGGGAGCTTAATTTGTTACCAGCGAGATTCAGTGACTCCAGGTGGTGCAGGTTCCTCAGGGCGTCGGGTTGTAGGTCTTGCAGATTGTTGTCACTCAAGTCTAGATTCGTCAGACTGGGCAGCTTGTGAAGCAGAGCAGTGGGTGCACCTGTTAAACGGTTTCCAGACAAGTCCAGCCAGGTCAGGCTACTGTTGTCAGGAAACCAGTCCGCATCCGCTTTTTCAATCAGATTATTCTTCAGCACAAGACCACGAAGTGAGGCACGGCTGAAGACATTTAGAGGAAGATGAACCAGCCGATTACCCGTCAGATCCAACGTGTTTAAGTGAGGAACGTCCTTCAGTAGATCTGGAGGAAGGCTTGTCAGGTTGTTGTGATACAGCTGGAGGTAGTTCAAAAGGGGCACAGCACTCAGATGACTGGCTGTAATACTGCTGAGGTTGGGGGATTGGATGGATAGAAGAGTGGTGTTGGAGGGTAAACCATTTACAGGGAAATGTGTAAGGGAGCTTTGGCTGCATACCACCTCTGCACCTGAAGGTGGAAAGGAACAGGAGCACAGATCTGGGCACAAGTGGGCGCCTCTTTTTTGGCAACAGCATTCAGCCAGTGCAGTGAAAGTCAGGAGTATCCACAAGTTCATCTTTAAAGCACTACAGAAAGGAAACATATGCAGTATAAGAGACAGATTCATACAGGATATGAAGAAAATGTAAAAATCTAATTACAATGTGAAAATGGGATCAGAGAAGCATAATCCTACCTGAAAGGCACAGCACAGTTCCCTCTGTTTTTGATTACGCACTGGGTTTTATACAATGTTGAGTATATTTGTTCCCAGCAATCTGTCAGGACAAAATGTTGCAAGAGGCAAACAAAACCGAGCAAACAAACCAGCTCATCAACTGGTGAGTGGTTACTTTTTTCTGTACTTTCTAAAAGTAAAGATGTTACCACACACAATTCAATATTTGTCTTTTTTCATGCATGAAAATGTCATTTTAATATCATATTTCAAGTGTGATTTGTAAATCATTGATGTGTGCAAAAAAAATTTTATTTTCAAAAGCTTAATGAATGAGGTATTTAATTTAATTTAATCCTTTACTCCTTTATTTTCATTATCACATATTCTTGGTGTGATTTCTCCTTTTAAAGAACATACAGTCTGTTAAAGGAATAGTTTAACATTTTGGGAAATCTGTTTATTTACTTTCTTGCTGAGAGTTAGAGGAGAAGACTGATACCGTACAGTATGACAGCTATGACAGGCTGAACTGGGTACATTGCCATATCAGATAATAACTAGCATGAGGATGGAAAATATTAAGACTGAAGGTTTAGTTCACTTTCTGTCAGTGACATTACTGAGCGCCCCACCAGAGACTGTGGTCTGGCACATGTGATGGTTTCTGGAAGGAAGACCTTCTCCTTGTTCTTCTGAAGCCACCTCCAGAGGTACTCCACCTTCCCATCACACAGCCAGGGGTTGGCGGTCAGGTCCAGCCCCTCCTCGTCCAGGGAGTTCAGAGGGTCCAGCAAACCTGCAGGGATGTGGCTCAGCTGGTTGCCATCCAGACTCAGGTGTCTGAGCTGAGTGAGCTCCTGAAAAAGGTTTTGGGGGAGGTTGTTGAGCTTGTTCCGGGAGAGGAACAGATAGATGAGGTTATGGGTGCTCTTAAATATAGATGCATCCAGGGTGTCTAGCTTGTTGTTTTGCAGGTTTAGCCTCTCAAGTTTGGTCAGTGGGTCCAGAGAATTTGCAGAGATCTTCTCCAGACGGTTGTTGGAAAGGTCCAGATTCTCCAGGTGGGGCAGCTTCTGAAGCAGAGCAGATGGGATCTTCGTTAAAGTGTTCCCAGATAAGTCCAACCAGGTGAGGCTACTGTTATCAGGAAGCCACTCAGCATTAGCTTTTTCAATCTGATTATTCTTCAGCACCAAGCTGCGGAGCGGGGCGTGGCTGAAGACATCCGCAGGCAGGTCAGACAATTTGTTTCCTGTGAGATCCAACGTGTTGAGGTGAGGAACGCCTCTGAGAAGATCAGAGGAAAGGCTCTGCAGGTGGTTGCTGTACAGGTGGAGCCCTTGCAACAGGGGCGTGGCGTTTAGATGCTGCTCGGAGATGGAGGTGATGTTTGTGAACTGGATGGTCAGCATGGTGGTGTTCTTTGGGAGACCCTCAGAGGGGTACTCTGTCAGGGGAACCTCATTGCAGACCATCTCAGCTCTTCTGTGGTAGCATTTGCAAAGTGCCGGGCAGGACAGAGTGCCGTGGCAGAAATATGCCAACCAGAGGAAAGCAAGGGCACACCAGGACTTCATTACTAGAAGACAGGAAGGGGAGGACACAGAGAATTAAAATTGAGGAGGAAAATACATCAGAAAACTTGCAAGGATTTAAATATCTCACTGAAGTATTTCACCACTGCAAAACATCAAATCATTTCCAGTTCATGCACATGAAGTTCAGGAACAAAATAAAACTTACTGTTGTCCTCTAGTTGGATGAGCAGCAGTGTTCACTTGCAAATCACAGAGTCATTTGGGGAGCAGAATCCCCCAATCTAATCATTACTTAGTGAGTAAACAAGGACCCGTCACTGCAGTCATTCGTCAAGGACAGGCAGTTGCAACAGACTGTGTGACTCTAACCTGCAGGGAAAGTACAAAACCTGGAAACATAGTTTATGTTGGTTTATTGAATAAAATACGGTAGTTCTGGTAAAATTGGCTGATTCTGAAATATGGTGTTGAAGTCTATATGTTAATGTGAGTGTATGAAGTTTACGATTGTCTGACGGTTTGCCACTGAGTGAGAAGTTAGATGTTTACATTATTTTGTACTTTGGATTTTTTAAATATGGGGAAGGTGTAGGAGAAAGGGAGGGAGAGAGCATGTGAGGAAGAGGTAAAAATGCATGACCATCAATTTAAAATCACCTGGATTTGATTTATTTTACTGGAAATTAAATTCGTAATCAGATAGGCTAACTAGTTCATGCCATAGAACGTTTAGCAAGAAATTATTCGCATAAATGCAAAAAGTTTAAAGTTGCATGTAGTTTTAAACTATATAGCAGTAAGCTAACTAGTAAGTAAAGCTCTAAAATAAATGTAGTGTAAAAAGAACAATATTTCCCTCAAAATTGTTGTGGAGTAGAAGTATAAAGTAGCATGAAATGGAAATACTCAAGTACCTCAAATGTGTGCTTAAGTACAGTACTTGAGAGAATGTACTCCCACCACTGCAAGAAAGACAAAAATGTAGATTTAAGATGAGGAGGAGAAACAGCAGGTGAGGGCTGCGTGCCACCTGAGGTCACAGCGGTCGGCACAGCAGGTTTCATGCTAATTGAGCCAGAACATACAGTCACGCCGCTGATAGCGAGAATGGATAAGACCTGCAGTATGAAATGCGATTTTAGCAGATGGGCAACATGATGAACCATTACATTATGTATGATGAGTGCCAGTTGGCTTTAGGCTGTTCTGAAAGATTTATTTCAGTCAACCCACTCACTCCATGCACTTGCAAGATAGAGACGGACCTATTCTGGTATAGTTCAAATAGTCTCCTAAAATACACTGTAGTCAGATAGAACACCTCACTACAGTATTCCTATAACATATCTGTATTTATAATGTCAATGATATGCAATAAGGACTTAATATTAATCTAAGTGTCTTTTTTGCTGTTGTTTATCTTGTGGCATCACTATAGTATTACTATACAGTGTACACTACATATAACTTGCTATGATTTGAGTATATATGTATCTTAAGATAACTAAGATCTCTCCACACTATTAATTCAGGTACAGTACAACCTGGTAAGATGTGGCCTGTCTGCTGCTTTTGATGCATGTAAGTCATGCTTTTTTTTTTTTTTTTTTTTTTTGCCTGCTTTGTAATGTACCCCAAATCCTTAATGGCAGTATATTGAGACAACTCCCACACGTGGGATTTTAAGCAATGAATGAAAAATGAATGATTCATTTTCAGGGTAAACAGAATTTATTTGAATTCGTCATGAATGGCGAGAAGAAAACACATCGCTGTAATGGATGTTGTAAGGGCTCTACTTTGTGTAATGAAATGTGCCCCCCCCCCAAAAATCATTACTCATAATGATGTAAAATCTTCCATTCAGTAAAACTGTATTCATTTACAGGACACACATATACTGTATAATATGCTGCTGACATATCCATAAAAATAAAACAATCATATACTATGAGCTACACTTTCTGTTACAATACACAGACAGACCTCTTAATCCTATATACAAATGTTCACACACATGCCTAACACCTCAAACACAAATCCATGTGAGTCACTGCATCTGACAGAATAAAATGTCCATGTTTTGTCATGATGATAATAAAATAAGGCAGTTTTAATCACTGAGTGTTGAGCTGAGGTTTTTTTTATTTTTTATTTTTGGATGAAATCTCACTCTAACATGAATACTGCTCATTTTCCTCTTGTTAAAATGACAAAGACAGTCCCAGTTCTCATGACGACAGCCAGTTTCTGCGAATTGTTTTTTGTCCATGATTAGCATTTTTTTCAATCTACTTCTGGAAGAAGAAGAAGAAGAAGAAGGAATAACACATGTAGGCACTGCGTCCAGACTGCGGTCAATAATCCACAAAGATGAAAATACGCATCTTTGATCAGCCAGGGTTAACTGTGGAGAGAGAGAGAGAGAGAGAGAGAGAAAGAAAATGATGTGAAAACCTGAGATGCTACCAACAGAATGGCTGGACTTCAAAGGCACGCCCACACAAAATCCACACATATTACACAAAGAAGCTATCCAGTAACCACACGATGCACGAGTGAAATGTATAAACAGCAGATGGATATTGGAATAATCCTGGTCTGCATGTTTGCAAGAAGTAAAATGTTAAAGCACATTTTGGGAAATATGCTTATTCACTTTCTTGCTGAGAGTCTGATGAGAAGATTGATGCTGTGATATTGTGCCACTCTCATGTATGTACGTTAAATATGATGCCACAACCAGCAGACGGTTAGCTTAGCTTAGCATAAAGACTGGACACAGGGGGAAACAGCTAGCCTGGCTCTGTCCAAAGGTAACAGAATCTGCCTACCAGCACCATCTAAAGGGTTATGTGCCGGACTATTTCTTGGCCGGAGAAGGGTTTTTTGTTTGTTTGAGTGAGCTACAGAGGTGCTGGTAGGCTGATTTTGTTACCTTCAGATGGAGCCAGGCGAGCTAATTCCCCTGTTTCCAGTGTTTATGCTGAGCTAAGCTAACCGGCAGTTAGCTATTGCTTCATATTTAATCGACAGATATGAGAGCAGCATTGATCTCCTCAAGTAACTCTCTGCAAGAAAGCTAATGAGCGTATTTCCCAAAATGACAAATGACTATTGCTTTAATATATTACTTCTTGCAAACATGCAAACCAAGATTATTCCCAAATCTTTTGCTTTTTGTGCAATAAGCACGTGCAGCAAGCGTATTTCCCAAACTGTCGAACTATTCCTGTAACAGCGATGAAGTTCAAACACTGAGTTCATGTTTTCCACACATTTTTAAAATTTAGAAATCACACAAGAAACATGCCTCTGGCCACAATAAGGCCTCCTACTAACTGCAAACACACACGCAGAGGTCCAGTTACCCTCTGTCCCCCGTCCTTCACTTCCTTCAGAAGAACATATCATCATCATCATCATCATCATCATCATCATCATTATCGACATCATCCAACGACCAACTCCAGTCTTTCAGGCCAAACTCAAGCAATCTGAAACAGCAAGTATGAGGTTCACTGAGGAGTCAAAAGCCTTTAGTGCCCTGTAAACTGCTGGGGCAATACATGCTAAGTTCACCAGGGGGCAGTATAGAGCCGTGAGTAGTTAATTGATTGACTGAATGCTGCTTGTTATGATGAGGGGAGGGTTAATGGACACAGCAGCACACAGCATTATGGGGGACGGACAGGCGCAACAAGCTCTGCTACTTACAGTCTCCCAGCATGAGAGACGTTAGAATGGTGGGGTCAGAGGTGAAGAGGTCAAAGGTCAGTGGAGGATGATACGGAGCATGGGGCCACTGCTGAGGGACGAGAGCCAGTTAGGTTGTGGCTGAGAGCAAACATTGACAACTGAGTATCTCAATCAGTTACAGAAAACAAGACAGATACAGTTAGTGACTTCCATCATGGTTTGGCGCCACTTCCTACTCATTTAGGTGGCTACTGACGCTACATTAATGCATTAACAGCGTTTTGCACATGCAAATGATTCAGGACTCCTGTTTAAAGCAAGATGTCCTGTGTCAGCCACAGCTTTAGGCCCCTTTCAACTGCACATGATCGAGAATATCAACAGAGGCAACAAATTACTAAGGCTTGTTGTTTTGATTGTGATTGAGTTTTTTAAACCAAATGTTTACTGAAAAATACATGGAGATTATGAAATGTTAGCTCACATTTGAAGATTTTCAACCTTTTTGTCCCCATTCACACAGGAGTTATGTTTCCTACTGCAAAAAGACACTGATCACTACAGTTTACAGTAAATGAAGAAGTTCTCTTGTGACACTGACAGCTCAGAGAAGGTCAGGAGAAAACACAAATGAGCTGCTGATTAGCACCAGAGCCACTAAGTAAACGGTTTTAAAATGACCATTTGCGTTGTATATTATATTTTTAAAATAACATTTTAATCCAAATATCCGAATTGGCAAGTTTTTGTACCTGATTGTCACCTGTTTTTTAATATATCAAATAAAAACTGTTAAGAAAGGTGCCTGAACACTCATTAAATATTCTTTTTGGGAACATCTTCTCAGTGTGCAGGCGTCTTTTTCTTGATATTGATTTTTGCCTTTTTGCCAACCTTATATAATATTGGGATGTGAATACACAATTTTGTGGTTTTAATAAAAAACTGAAAATAATAAACTCTACATTTCAGCCATCGTTGGGTTTGACCTTGAGAACAAGATGGACAGAAGATATCATGTGTACACCATCACTGCAGTCATGTAAAAGATACTACAGAAACAAACTCAGCTTTAATATGGGTGAAAAATTCAAATATTTTCTTTATCCAGTAAAATTTTCCCTGTCCTCACCTGGGCTTCCCTGATGGCTGCTGCTGTCTGCTGGGCTGGATCTTGATGGCTCCGCGATGGGTCGACAAATGAGGCGAACCCCTGGGTGAAGGTCGTGGTGAGACTCGTGGAGAGGATCGTGACGTTGCTTCAGGAGGGATGTTTTGTGCTGCAGAGGGAGAACTTATTGTCGGGTGTTTCCTCGGGATGCGTTTGAGGAGGTGACTGACCCAGCGCTGCTGCTCCTCCTGAGAGTTAGTCAGCATAAGCAGCTCTTTGGCAGTGGATATGTCATAGTTCACTGTTGAAGCAAGAGATAAAAAAACAGATTAGAAACAGGGTAAAGATAAGAAAGGATACTAACATACAAGAGCTGTTATAGGGCTCTGTGGCTTTAAGAGGCATTGTTCCAAAGTAATAAAATCCAAGTAATCTTCCAACATTTCAGCCAAACCATCATCAAATTCATCATACAGTGAGAGACCAGAAAAATACAAAAAACTGTTTGATGTAATGCAATACAAAAGCCCTCTGAAATGTACCATTTCACTTGAAAAGTTCAGATTTTGCTGAGACTACTTTATTCTAGTTTGTGGGCAATTTCAGGCTGTACATTGTGGTAGTGTTTTATTGGACTGCAGTACACTGAAAAATGCTCATAATATTTGGCCCATCATATTTTAAGTTGACTCAACACCTCTCTGACACAGTGTCAAAAACAAAGCACAATTTAAAAAATTATAAAATCTATAAAAAAAAAATAGTTCCACAAAGATTGTATATATTAATAGACCGTTATTGGTCATCTGTTGGATCGATTTCAGTGTACAAAAGGTTGTTATTCTTTTGGACATGGTGTATAATCTAATATAAATATAATATTATAGAGAGCTGAAACTACAAATTCCTTATTAGATTAAAATACAAAAAGTCATTTTTCAAGCAAAAATGGAAACATTTTCTGGTCCCAGCTTCTAAAATGTGAGAACTTTCTGATTTTTCTCTGTTTTCTATCATTGTAAATTGAATATATTTGGGTTTTCTGCTGTTGGTTGGACAAAAACATCACCTTGGGCTCTGGGAAATTGTGACGGGCTTAATATAAATATAATATAATATGTTTCTATAGTCAGAAATCGAAAGCAAATGGCAGCTGCTGAAACAAGCACAATGGTGGTGGTGTTCTTATTCTGCACTTTTTCCAAATTTTGTATTTTGACAACTTTGCTTAGCTCAGCGCAGTTGGGATGTGTGCTAACTAGACGTGTGCACCCAAATATATGTACTCCATCTTAATGCTGGAGAAACTTCTGGTTCCATGGTGCAAATAAAGTTGCATATTAACTCTTGACTGAGCATACTGACCCTTGCAGGGCACGATAACTTCCTCCTTTCTGTCCAGGTGGTCTTTGTGGCACTTGGTGTGGCAGCGGCGGCACTCGAGGGCCGGCGGGGGCTTGAAAACGTGCCACAGGGGCCGAGTGCAGGCCTCACAGCTGGAGGGGAAGTGGTAGAGAGTGAGGATGAACTCGTGGCCCTTGTGGTTGATGTAGGAGGGACGATCACCATACGGCGTGGGCTCCACTACAACCTCCTGGTCACGTTTAATCTCGCCTTCATTGGCGTACAGGATCTGCAGGAAAGAAAAGAAGGGGAATGGAATTTAATTGAAGATTTATTGAGGCAGACAGATGAATTGAGAAAACCACACCTGAGTTACACCTGCAGCCTGTGAAAGGAGGGAGAGGGGACAGAAAGAGAAGGCGACAGGGAGGGTCCTTGCTCATTACCTGGAATATCCTTGGAATTTCTTTGGCATCTGCACGGTACACATCAGTTTGAGTGACAGGTCGGACATGAAACAGCTTGCTGTAGGAGGGAGACAGATGAAAGAGTTAAGTGTTGACCCAGGATAATAACTGCAATTGTTACTCTGGGTGAAGAGAGATTTAACATATTGTATCTAAACTAGAATGCCTTGAAAGACATTGGCTCAGAGTATCAGTAATGCACAGCTTCAGGTGAAAAATATCATATGTCACATGTGTAGCAGCGGCAAGATATGCTTAGTTTAGTCAGTTTCCTCTTTTAAAGGACTTCTCAAATTCTACTTCTGTCATAATTTATCCTGATTTTACTCTGCTCATTTTTACCCACTCATTGTTTTTTTACAGTACTTTTTTAAGCAGTTATTCTGTATTTTATCTTATTTTTGTTGGTGTCTCTTATTTCTGTTCTTAGCCACACTAGCGGCATGGCTCCTGGGATGGCAACATCAGTGTGGCGCTTAGTCTGTCTACCACTTTGGTCCAGACCGACCCCCTGACTTTTCCTCTAGCGCCACCATGAGGTTCACATTTTTGGTTTTTAGTTAAATGTCACCACAGCTATTGGATGGATTGCCATGAAATTTGGTATGCACATTTACGTCCCCTAACTTTTCATCGTCTCAAAATGTTTATTTGTCCAATACTTTGATTTATTACCAAATACCTGCAAAGCGAATGACGTCTCAGCTGTACTTTGTATTCAGTGCTAATTAACTAAACTAACTCAACTAAGATGGTGACCATGCTAAACATTATACCTGCTAAACTTCATGTTAGCATTGTCATTGTGAGTTTGCTAGTTCTGTGCCTAAGTACAGTCTCATAGAGCCGCTAGCATGTAGACTCTTAGTAGTAACTACTGTTTAAAAAACTGCTCTATACATACATTTTACCATTATTGTTAACTCTTGGTGTTACATGTTCAATCCCTGCTTTAAATGACTCACTCGATGTCCAGGGTCATGAAAGGGTTGGCCTGCTCTCGGTCCAGCTCGCTGTTGTAGAACAGGATCTTCTTACTGCTCACAACTACATACTGTAAAGGAAACCAGGACCAAAAGGTTAGAGGGGGAAATGACTCAACGGTAATGGTGATTACTAAGTAAACAAATCTGAAGATAGGAGAAATAATGGTGGATCCGTTACTTTTTTGTCCCAGCCAAACCGCTTTGTGTTCTTGGTAGGAAGTGAAATCCACCCCTCCAGCCTGGAGTCTAGTTTGCGGAGAAAAAAAACAGGAAGATGTTAACACAAAGAGGAGAGCAGCAGAGCAGCCTTTAATCATGCAAACCACTTAAAAGAACACCTTGACATTTCGAAACTTGCTGGCATTTTGCTTAAACAGACAGACTCATCACTTGGAGAGGAAATGATTCCTCGCTAAAAACCAAAGGGCAAGTGGCAGGAAGCCTTGCTACTTGGTTTCAACAACAGACTATTCAGTGGGAGCTCTACGGATTATTAGGAATCTCCAGCACAAAATATGGCAGGTGTCTGGTGAGGAAAAATAAACTGAAATGGGAAGCTTTTTATTTTTAGCTAAGGAAAAACTCCACACACGAACCTCACTCTTGGAAAAATATTTTTTGCAGCAGAATAACTCTGAACAAAGCAGGCAGCATCAAGCTGTGAGTATTAACGTGTCCAGTGAACATTAAAAAGGATTAAAGCACAGCAGAGACAGAGTCAACAGACTGGAGGGATTAGCAGAAACTTTGCAGGGTTGAACCAGGGTTGAGGGTACTGCGTTCTCAATTCCATTAATTTAGGAATTAGTAATTACCTCAAATTTTAAAACAGTGGAAATATGTTGATGGATAAATGTTATTAACCATTATTAGGTCAATTTCAGTTTTCATTTTCACCCCCATCTCAGGTTTGAAGCGCCATGCAGGGTCACCTGCAGGTTCAGCCTCAGGGGGCTGTTCGTAGGTGAGGGCCAGGGGACGGTGCCCCTGCTCCACCTGCCCGTCATATTCTTCTTCATCCTCAGAGTCAGAGTCAAAGAGAGTGCGAGCCGAGTGAAGGTTGGGTCGGGTGTCGATGCAGACAGATTTGTGCGTGCGCTGGTAGGTGAAGGACATTGATTCTGAGGTGTGGGAGTGAGTAATGCGCACTGTGCCGAGAAGAGAAGTTGAGGTGAAATAAGAGGAAAAAGGAAGAAGCATAAAGAGGAAAAAGGTCAAAAGACAAAGAGACTCAAAGAGAAAACAAAGGAAACATCAAGAACTCAGGAAGAGAGACTGGAGACAGAGGAATGCAGGAAGTGCATGCAGAAGTGCATTTGTTTACTGAACTGACTTTGAGCATTTTAATGTACACGTTGGTGCCAGATTATATGACGATGAGTGCGAGAGGAAGTCTCTTTTGCCTACCTGGGTATCCGTCACCCATGTCCAGGTCGTTGCTACTGCTGATGCTGGTGGAGTCCAGAGAGTGAACGCTGAGAGAGGTGAGCTGGCAACGAAGCTGCTCAATGTCGCTGTCTTTACTGTCCAACGCCATCTGAAGCTCCAGACGCACCTGGCTCTCTTCTGCTATCAGCTGAATGACAGGACATTAACAGGTTTTTAAATGCAGTTCAAGGTCTTTTCTATAGCTTATTGAACAAATTATAATGTCTGTAATAATGTGTTGAACATTTTAAACCCCATTTCAACAAAGACCCAACCCAGTTGCAAATTTTGATATGGGCTCAAATGATGTTTGTTTATGTTAGAAAACAGGAAGTTAGCTTTGCAAAGAGTAATCCAAACACCTAAATACTTGAATTTGCAGTGACACAATCTGAAAGGAATTTATGTTTATTCAGTTTCTTGGGCTGCTTTATGTATTGGAACAGGTTTTTAAATTGGAAGAATAGTGCACAAAATATTTATATTGCCTTGGCAATAATCAGGGACACCCCTACGCTGTGAATATATTGTTCTAAAGATAAAGGTTGCATGTTGTCTGGCCTCTGCTGTCAACCAATAGGAATTCTCCTCCTACACGTCTGGAGCGGCTTTAAATGTGATCTCATTCCCCGGAAAAGTGACTGATGACTCGCTGGGCAGGACTATTGATTAACAAGCTTATTAATTCCCTGCAGATGTAGTAATTTAAAGTTTGTAACCGACAGATCTCGCCATTATAGTCATCTGTATCCCACAGAAACACAGTATATATTCACGGTATGCCATTTGTTGGTATGCTGGTGTGCAGTGTCTGCATACTGACCGCCTGCATCTCCGTCATCTCTCGCTGGTATTTGATGATGGTGCTGTTGAGTTTCTCCTTCTCCGCTCTCAGCTCCAGCTGCAGCTTCCTGTTCTCCTTCTCCTTCTTGTGCACCTCGGTGCCGTTGCCTCGGTGGCCCACTCGCACCGACTCCCTCCTGTTCATCACCTCGGCCAGCTTGTTGACAGCCTGGGAGCAAAACATGGCTTTACAGAGATCTATTTATGATCAATCTGAATTCAGTAAATACACGGGGAAGCCTGCATATCAATGTCGCTGCAAGATAGATTTTTTTAAACTTGTTTCAGATCTCAGTGATTTTGCCCAGAGTTCAACACAAGCCTGCAGCTGAACATTATTCTTAACAACAAATGATGTGACATAACAGTCGTCTGTGGAAAAAAAAAAGTTTGAAAATACAGAAAATATTCCAGGCTTTCCAGACCTGTGTAGGCGCCCAGATACACACCTGAATTTTTAGTGTCCTTTCAATCTGCAGTTGCCTTTCAAAGGACACTTTGAGTGAGTTCATGTGCTTCTCCTCCTCATTGGCTTTCTGTAACTCTGTATAAATACCAGAGAAGAATATTCATTCAAGGCTCATATGCATTTTTACTTAACATAAGTTTTACAGAAGTAATCCATAACTCATAGTGCAAGTTTGAAGACCAACATTCTGCCGTTCTACAGACACTTGGTTCCCTGATGGAGCGATTAATGGCTGGGTTTCATGACATTTTTACAGCCTTCTCCCCATAAATCATCTGGATATGTAAGACAGCTTTTTAACACATTTTCCAGGACTGAGGGAAATGCCAGAAATCTGGTGCTCATTAATCCAAAATGAAACTCACGTTGCTGCATGTCCTTCAGCTGGTTGTTGAGCTCCTCTTTCTCACTGGCCAGGTTGGCAACATCCACCGTCAGAGTGCGATTGGACTCTTCCAGCTGTAAGGGGTTGTCAGGGTGGAGGTGAGTCTCATCCATGCATACAGTAGCAAACCAGCAAGCAAACTTAATCTATGTAGCACATTTGAAGACAGAAGTAAATCAGTGCAGTTTTATGCTGCATGATCCAAACTACTGTGATTTACTGCAGTGGTTGTCAATGCTGGCCCTCAATTTTAATCCAACTGTCATCAGGGTCAATTTTACATCTGGGCCAGGTGCTAAAGACAATCAGCTAATTGTTAATCATCCAATTAAAGGTACAGTGTGGTACACTAGTAGAGCTATGGAGCAATGTTTTTGTAAGTGGGTCAACGATTTATTTCTATCTTTTTTCTTTCCTGCTGCCACTTTCAGGTCGTTCCACTGACGGACAGTTGGTGGCGGTAATGCACCAAAGGAAGGTAGCAACGTGCCAACAAAAGGCAGGAAAGAAGACCGCAAGCTAGCAAACGTGCATGTAAACAACGCAGGTTTTTAAATACTTCTTTAAGTATACTTACTTTAAATCAACTTTTTTCAAATGTTTTATGTGGAAGGAAATGCATTCAACACATTGCGTTTTGGTGAGTAACGCTGAATGTAAACTTTACAGGGTTCCTTTAAGTAGCTGAAATTCAAAATTGAATTTCAAAACAAACAAAAAAAAGGCTAAAGACTTCCCGTATTGGAATTTTAACAACACATACTTCCTGGATCTAACGGACTCATACCGAGCTGATGGTGGCCTCCTTGTCGCTGAGCTCCTGTTTGTGTCTCGCCATCATGTCTTTGATCTCCAGCTCCTTCATGATCTTCTCCTTCTCCAGGTCAGAGTACTGCTCCTCAGCGATGGAGCGAGCCAGCTGCTCGGAGTCCGCCTTGGTCAAACTGACTTCCAGCTGGTTTGTCAGGGAGTCCCTGTGGGAGGGAAGAGGGGAAGGAACTGTTATTAGCATATTATTAAATTGCTAGAATGCAGGACTTTAAAGCAAGAGAGTTACACTGGATCATAGCTGAACTACTTGTCCACAGTAATCTTTGGCTGTGGTGCATCTGCTGCTAATCTGGTTAAACTTCACTCATTCAGTTAAAGGTCAAGTTTTCCTTTTTGGCTGTGAGATGAATTCACAGAGGGCAAATAACACTAATCTGGAAAGTCTGTTACATTCTTTAAAAAACAGATAAATGTTAACTGTGTAGTGTTATGCTGTGGATGCCCCACTGCCACTGACATTTAACTCTTAAACCTCGAAATATGAGTTTTTAGTATTTTTATTATGTGTCAAGCTTCAATTTTATGCATAACTTTGTTTCATTTAATTTAATTTAATATTTTTTGTCTTTGTCTTTAAATCTGTGCTTATTGTTTTGGTTACTTTTCACGTTTTTTTCTCTGTATGTCGTTTAAAACACGATTAAATCAAATCTCAGGTTATTTTAGTGCTGTAGTGTCTCCTGTTATAGTGTTTAGACTGGAAATGGAGTGGTCAGGAAAAAAACAGTAATCCACAGTCACCTCTCCTCCTGATACTCTGCCAGTTGCCGCTGCATGCCGTTGCACAGCTTATTCTTCTCATCACACTCGTCCTTCAGCTCACGGATCTGCGTCTTGTAAAGGGTCTTGGAGGAGGACAGTTGGAGGTTCAATAAATTTCATATCACAGGTCGGGGGATGGAGGCAGGAAAAATAATTCCCTTCTCTGCTCACATCTTTCCATTCAAGCCCCATATTGTAGATCAATTTATAGTTGTAGTCACTACTGTGTGTAGATAAGGTGCACAAAGGAAAGAAAATCGTTGGTTAGAATTACCGTGAAATACTGCTCTGCCTCCAGTTGGTCCTTCAGTTCCTTCAGCTGGCCACCAGCCTCCTGCTTCTCCCTGGAACAAGACCAACAATCTGTAAATCATTGCTCCTGGCCAACTACCCGCCAGAGCCAAAGCACTTTACTCAAATCAGACATGATGAATGAGATTCTCCACAACACTTTGCCAGCAGCATTACAACAAACTCAGCTGCACTGTGTGTTTATGATCAATATGCATTATGCTCATTATGTTATTATGTGCGTGTGTGCGTGTGTGTGTGTGTGTGTGTGTGTGTGTGTGTGTATGAATTCTGACCTGCGGAGCTCCTGGTTCTGTTTCTCCAGGACCTGCTTCATGTCCAGCAGGTGGTTGAGCTCCTGTTTGAGCTGCTTCTCCGAGGAGCGGAGCACCGACACCTGCTGGACCTGCGCCTTCAGGTCCCTCAGGCTCAAACTCCGCTTGTGGATCTCCTGCTCCAGATGCAAGCTCAGGTTCTTTACCTGCACAAACACACGCGTGCACACGCAAGCATTTTCAGTGGTGGCATTAAATTGACATTTCTGGGGAACAATTGAAGCTGCAGAACAAAGAGTTAGGGCTGCAACTAATGATTATTTTCATTATGGATTACTCTAGCAAATTGTTAGACTATAAAGAGTCTAAAAATAAGGACAAATACCCATCACAAGGTCCCAGAGCCCAAGGTCTCATCTCCCCATTGCTTATTTTGTCTGAACATCAGTTAAAAAACGTGAACGGATTATAAGGAAAAATGATAAAGATAAGATAAAAATATTCGCAACGGAGAAATAAAACATAGTGTTTGACATTTTTATTTGGTAAAAATGACTTTAAAAAAATAAAATGAGTATTAATTATTGTTGTGAATCAATTATCCATCAGTCGATTAATTAATGAATCAACTGATTGTTTTGGCATCACAAAAAATTGCAGCATATGATGCATTATAAAAGTTTTTTTCAGCAGCAGGTACTGGTGAATGCTGTGTGTGAGGTACTTACTAATGGCAAATGACTGTTAGAGTAAGACGCACCTCTTCAGAAAGTTTCTCCTTTTGTGCCTGCAGCTCGTCCAGTTTGTGCTGCGCCTGCTTGTAGTCACAGTCCAGCATGGAGTGGTCCTTCTCTAGTTGCAGCAGCTTCCCCTCCACCTGCAGCTTCAAGCTGCGCTCCTCCTGCAGCGTGCACTCCATCTCTGGACCGAACGATACGACCAGGAAAACCATCAGGAGGGTAATTTATGCCAAATCAATTGTTCACAGTACTGACAAAACAATTTTTTTGCCTCTTGTTGCACCTGCTTGGAGCACCAGATAAATGGCCAATCAGAGCACAGTAACGTATTTTAAGACCAGCCTGTTATAGTTTTCTGTCAAATCGCTGGAAACAACCTAGAATTATTTTTTTTTCCCCAAGGTCTACTCCATCAATCAGCCCTTCATCTTTTTCAAGTGATGTTTCATTTATTCTCCGGAATAACTGAAGCCACTTTTCGACTTTCATGATAATACTTGTGCTCTTTTGTGTTTATTATCTCAATATCTGTGTTAAGTGAGCTAAATAAAATACAGTTTAAACTACTGACCTTATGCTGCTGCTTTCATCCATCCTGCAATCATCTTTCACACTTTTGTCCTCCCACTTGCTCACCTTTTAAGGCCCCAGACTTAGCCTCCTCGATGGACTGGTAGATCTTGTTTTTATCTGCGAGCTTGGCTTTGGTGGCCTTGTGTTCTGCCTCCTCCTGCTCCAGACTCTGCTGGAGCGACCTCAGCTTGAACGTCAAGTCGATCTCTTGGTTGCTCTTCTCCTATAAAATCAAAAGGGGATATATATATATATTTCAAACGGCTATCATTTAATAGGAATTCTGGACAGCAATGCCAACGTAATCTAGAAATGTCGAATTGAAGTTTGCAGGAGGAATATCTCTTGGGCTAGCCTCAACTCTCAACTCACAACTCACATTGGAAATTAGCAATTAGAAATGACAACCAACCTTCTCGAGGTCATTGAGCTTCTCCTGCAGCTGCTTCTTTTCAGTCTGGACCTTGGAGAGAGAAGACTTCACCTCTTTCACCTCTTCTTCCAGGCCAGAGATACGCCCTGAGGTGGAGTAATAGGGAAAGGAATTGATAACAAAGAAATTATAGAAAGGATATAGGAGGACTTTTAGTGCAGAAAATGCACCTCAACTACATGATCCTAGGTGAGACATTACATAACGCTCCTGCACGTGTTCGGCCTCCGATATAAGGAAAACAACACACTCCATGTTTATTTTCCCTTAAACTAACTCCACCCACATGGAGAGTTTTACTAGGAAAAAAACATGAGACATCACAGCAAACAGGCAACACTGTTGTTTGTCCCCTCTGACCTCAGCGGCTGGCCTCTCTGCACGGACTGAGCACGTCTAAGTTTCCAAACAGCGTCTCACACGAGGGGCTGGCTCTGGTCGGGCTTTGGCTTTCATAGCCTCTCGCTTCGCTCTCAGCCTTTTGAACAGATGTTTCCACCTATGATCAGATATTTCCCAAGGCCTGGTCCAAAATAATTCACATCTAATACCCCTGTCCAGCTTCCAGCTCCAAGTTGTGTAATGCCTTTTTCCTGCTACTGAGGAGATGTTTACTGCAGTAGCTTTGAATGAGCCCATGAAGATCACAGTTTGATTACTTGCAGTTGAGGCAGTGAATTAACCTTTTTGACTGGTAAATGCTAACTTTGCTAACCTTATAACATTTTAATAAATACATTAAAGTTTAGAATATAAAAGTTTTGTAAATAATGGTTGGCTGGTTGCTAAGGTGGTGATTATTGTAATAAAATTTAACAACCACATATTAACAGCATTTTTCTTCCAGCTTATTGTTAATTTTCAACCACTGTGTGCAGGCTTTGTGTATAAACACATAAAATAAAAATTGAACTTTTGTTGAACAGCGGCCACTGTGGCTACAACCGACAGTTATGGTATAATGTTTAGCGGTTATCTAAAATGCTAAGCTATTATAACAGTAGTGTAAGTAGTGTAAAGTCAGCAAACAGACTCCTTTATCGTCTGTTATACAGCAATGTTTCTCTACAGTTTGCTAACATTATCTACCATAAATAAATATAAAGTAAAGCTGTAGCAACAAAACCTCTGACTGACAATTGTGGTGTTTTTTTGGCTTATAAATTAAACTTGTCATTTGTAAGATGAAGAATGTTAGAAGAAAGAATATTTGTTCTCTCAAAAGCTACATAGTCTTGCTTTTGAACTTCTTGGAGCTACTTATTCAGGACATTTTAATACTTATTAATGTAATGTAAAGTGTAACAGACAGCCACGTCTCACCCTGCAGGTCAGTAATAGTTTCTGTCCCGAGGTTGCGATCTCTCCTCTCCTCCTCCAGCTCGGCCTGCAGCCCCATCAGCTGCTTCTCCAGCTCCATCTTGCTGTTTTCCAGCTGGCTGCACTTTTCCTGCATCTCCCTGAGGCTGACCTCCAGGCTCTGAGCCTGTTTCTGCGCCTCTGCCTGACTCTTCTTCAGCCGCGCTGCCGCCTCCTGCTCTGCCTGAAGCACAGCGTTGGCCTCCTCGAGCTGCAGACGAGAAACAGACAGGATAAAACTTTTCCCTGCAGGCGAAAATGGGTCAGTGTAGCAGCAAAATTAAAAAGCAGAAGAATAATGAGCACAGCAGTTGCTCGCTTGAATATGGATTATTAAATTAGCATATTTGATTTACATACTGTAAGTTCGAACACTTTTGAAACAGTGAAGCATTATGAAAAACGATCAACAGAAGAAAGAGAAAGCTATCTAAAGCTATGTTAGGTAAAGTTCAAAAGTGCCCCCCTCACTTGTCTCTGCAGGTGGATGTTCTTCTCATTGGATATCTGGGAATTCTGGTTCCTCTTCCTAAGATCCTCTAGCTGGTCCCTCAGGTTGTTCACTATAGGGTGAATAAAGACAAATAAAAGAGTTAATGCAGTATTTGATATGAGCAGAGCTCCCAGATATCCGTGTGGTTTATTACAATGTTTTACTAAGTTTAAGAGTCAGACTGATAAGTTGGACCACTTTTATAAGTGAAATATATGAAAATGAGACCTACATAAACATACTGTCGTCTGACTGGGCTGATTTCTCTGTGTACAATGAAATCCCATGACATTTAGTTAGACAGTTAGAAATGCATTTTTTTTTAGCTTATTCAGGAGTTTCAAGCCCTAATGTTTAGACAGGATATTTCCCAGGTGCTCACATTCGTTCTCCAGGCTGCGTTTTCTGTCCGTTTCGATCTCCACCTTGCGCAGGTTCTCGGTGCTCTGGTGCTGCAGCAGAGCTCGCTCTCTCTCCAGCTGCCTCAGCGAGGCCTCGACTTTCTGCCTGCTACTCATCTAATCAGAGAGGAAATCACAAGCAATGTGAGTGCAATGATCCCTAATGTACTTTATCATATCGGGTACATGGTTGAAACGACATCCATCCACCCTTACCTCCTTGTCTAATTCTTTGACCAGCTTGTCTAAACGGTTGGTGGCATTTCTGGGGGGAAAAGAACAGATTTATTGCAGACTTCTTCCCACAAATCACTGAATTAAGAGGCACCTGCATGTTGTTCTGTTATAATCACTATAGGTACATGTTTCCAGATATTAAATCTTTCTTCATTTATATGCTAATTTATACCACAAAGTACTTGAAATTTATAACATTTTCAAACATGACTGATGGGTGTTGACATACACCAGATACAGACACCAGATCACCATCCAATTGTTTTTTCACTTTGCTGATGGAACATGTTGGAAGTGATTTTCTTCCTTTCTTTTTAACATCTATAAATATCAGAAACTCTGAAAACTTCAGTTTTGCAGGATGTGATGTCAGTTCCTGTTGTGTAAAGCTGCCTTATCCAACGGATGGAAAACAACACGAATGCCAGTCTTCTCAGTGATGGCCTGTTTAGTTAATAGCAATTATACCAATGAATGTGGTAGTGATCAATGAAAACATGCTACATGCACAACCTTTAAAATGTTGGATTGGAAATTGGATGGTTATGTGTTTATTTCATGACATTTTTATGGTAAACATTTGAACTCTTAAACCCAAAGTTTTGGTGATTCATTGCTTGAATGGGATTCTTCATCATGAATGAAAAGTTTTCAGTAACAGTAACATATTTGTAATGTCAGGACCGGTATTTGCATTATTTGTCCAGTCTTACTTGCACTTGTGCTCCAGCTCATCTTTGGCCTGCATCTCATGGTCGAGCTGCTCCTCCAGCTGATTAAGCTTTTTCTGCAGCTGCTCAGATAGATGACCAGAAAAGAAAAATACTGTTATCTAATGCTCATTTCCATCTATTGTTTTTTTCTCTCTCCCCTGTTAGCACAATATTAAGAGCGCACACACACACACAAAAACTCCTACCTCTTTATTACTGTCCGAGCAATACTCCTTATCCTCACAGTTTTCCTTACTGTCCCCTGAATTCTCCACAGAGCAGTTGTTGTTTCCCGTCAGCAGCCTGAGAGAGAGAAGAGGGACAGACGAGAGCCATGAATGTCTGTAACTGAGTTTACCTGGGGTGGTTTTCCAGCCCCGGCAACATCAAACACTATCCACATGTCCACATTTCTACCACCAAGTGTCGTACTTTACACTAAGCAGATCCATAATCCCAATTGGGGGTGCTGAATGTTCATCAAGACAAACGTCACATTTGCATTATTATAACCATTCAGAAATCACTTATACCTCATGCATGGAGCACAAAACCTGAAGCCATGCGCTGTGGAAAAAGCAAGAAGGCATGAAGATCTTTCAGGCTTCTTCATACATCTGGATGGGTTTACCTTCAGAGAAAACCCAAAGGATGCCTCCAACCCACACTGTCTGTTGCCAACTGTTAACCGTGGTGGTGGACTTGTAATGGTGGGCAACTATCTCTGGGAATCATTACATGACTCTGCCACATGGCTGCATAATGACCAAGGAATCTGAATCCATTTTACGATCATTTTAAGACCAGTTGTGCCCTTTAGCGTAAACTGTTCTTGCATGGTGTTGATAATTTAAAAAAAAAATGGAAATGCACCCTTACATACTGCTAAAAAAAAAAGATGATTTCAAAAAAGGTATATCCTAAAATGTACATTTAAGGATGCAGTGTCTCCAAAATCCAAGAAAGGTTGTCCGCAGCCACACTTTTTATTAGCTGCTCAATGTTCTTGTATTATCAGCAATTTCGGCTATTTTTTTACCACCACTGATTGATAGTCATTTACTGACTTAAATGGCGTTGGTTTGACCTTGACTCTGTTTGGTCAGGTGGATGTAAAAGAGAAATTGCTGAGACACAAGTAGCTGAGCCTTCAGCTTCATGAATATAAGCCTAAAAAGTAAAAACATACCTTGAGGTTAAAACATTGCTGATTAAAGCACTATAGGATCACAAATCCAACATTTTTTTTGCTACTTCTCCTACCAATCGAGACCAGGGCTTCAAAAACTAGACTTCAGCATAAGCAAAGAGGGCATTTAAAGGGGCTGTCAGAACAAGGCTGCAGTGTAGAGCTCGAACAGGCACACAGTGTCTGACTGGTGTAAGAGTGTATTAAAGGTATGGGTGTGAAGCTGTCTTTTTCTACTTCTTGCATTTTAGGCACAGAACTGTCCTTAAACCTGTGTTTCCTGAGTCTAGAGGACCTCATAAAAGTTCCCACACATGACAGCTACATATTGTTCTCGTGAAAATCTACATAAAATCCCAGTATCAAAAAACATATAAGTATAAACACTCACTGGTCTTCCTTGAAGTAAGTGAAGCCGACAAATGGTAGCTGGTTGCCCACAAAGGCTTTGGGTGGAGGAAAGGTCTCAGCATCTCCTTTATCATCCTCTATGTCGTCAAAGTTACTGGTGTCTATGTCACCGTTCAGCTCTGGCACAACTGGAGCCACAGCTGGAAGACAGAAACACAGAGAGAGTCATGAAGCAAAAGGGGGAGAGGAGGAGGTGCAAACCAAGAGGGGTTGAGAAAAGAGAGAAAGACTGAGGTATTAAAATTTAAAGTACATCTTCAACAGACTCTTAATATTTTTTCAGGAGTAAACTCTATGCCAACTTTGGCACTGCTTGCAGTAGGAGTGAAGTCTCTGCAGGTTGGCGTGAGGCTGACACCACTCCTTTTCCCGTACAGTGCTCGCTTTGTGCCCCACACACAGTGCCTTTCACCAACGAAGCCTAAACGCATGCTCTCTTCTCACAGGAGCAGGCGTGCTTTAAAAAGTCTGCACAACAGGCAGACAAAAATGTGTCAAAGGGCCAATCAGATAAAACTAAGCCAGCCCTTTAACCTATAAATAGTTCCTAATTGAGAGGGGGAAAAAAGCAGCCATTATGGATCAAGTTCCTCAGACCAGTGCAATTCTGGCTCAGAGCAAAGAGCTCATTACTGTTAGGTCAAGACACAAGCCTCAGCGTGACAAATGTGACTCAAAGATGGTGGAGAAAATACAGGGAGAGATCAAGCACAGGAATGAAACAAACGAGGGGGAGAAAAAAAAGCCAAAGTGTGGTGAGACAGAAAGAGACACAGGCCGCTCCATGGAGGCCCTTGTGGCACAACTTCCCAGAATGCTCTCTGATAGCGGGCGACTAATGACAGGCAGCCGTGGCCACAGTGAGAGTGAGAGAGCGGGAGCAAGCCTCCAAACTGGGACACCCCTCTCATTAGGCCAGTCCACACAGGCCGCACAGCCTGCCCCGCCCGCCGCGACGGGGGGTGCTGCCTCCCGCCCCATCCATCCATTCATCTATGCAGCCATGGCGCTGGCTTCTTTTCACTGCACCACCCTGATGCTTAATAAGCTTGATAAACGTGAAGACAACTGGGAGAATCCTTAATAGATACCAAACATGGAAGATAACCCTCCTGAGTCATGGCCACACGCAGCAGGGAGTAAAGTCATCCTTTAACAGATGCAGCTCTGCAGGATGCCACAATGGGAGAAGGGTCATGTTTTGAGTGTGTGTTTGAGTGTGTGTGTGTGTGAGTGACAGGACATGCATGTGCAAACATGAAGAGAGCTGAGCAGCGCAGCAGTGGCACAGTAGTGGTTTTGTGTTCCAGACTGCCAGGCAGTCCCAAGTTCTGTCTGTTGTCTTAATCAGTGCCAGGTGAAGCAGAGAGACGGAGCAGGCAGGGAGAAAGAGCCAGCATGTAATTCTATACCCACACCGAGGTCCTGTTCATATTCCTGATATATCCCTTCACTTATTTCCTTCCTTCCTAAGAGATGCTTAATGTGATACAACTGGATAAACCATGACTCTTTACAGACACTCCATGTGCAAAGATCAAATGCTGAATTTAAAAGAATACAGTAAAGTATGAGCTTTATAACGTGACAACCGATGGATATCGTAACTGTTGCAGTAATATATAAAAAGCTTAGAATCTTTTTCACCATTCAAGGTGATTTGTTCTTTATTTTATTTGTTATGGTCTTTATGTTCTTTTTGCTCCTTCTATATTTTGTTTTTCTTTGTAAAAACACCCAGAAGCCATTCATTCTAAACGGGATATATATTCACTCTTTAAACCCTAGACAGTGGTTTAATATGGCTGTATATGATTATTGATTTTGCAATCATGGTTCCACATTTTCTTCTTTTTCTCTGCTGTGTCAAACTGTGAATGTAAATGAAACCATAAAGAAAATGCAATAAAATATTTAAATTAATTTTAAAGTATCTGTTATTATTTATATCTTATTATTTCATAGCAGATGTGACATTATGTTTGCTGATTTACCAAGTGATAATGTAACAACTCCACCCATTACATATTACTTATTATTCTTTGAGTTGTGTATTTAGCCAATAATAATACACTATACATCATTAAGGCCAGTTAATATAATAATCTAAATATATTAGACAAGACTTTGTCACTAGCAGTTATTATCACATCAGCTAAATGGATATTTCATATTATCTGGAGACTTTCATTAAAACAGCCTTTCACTTTCATCAGTGGTGCAGAGCTAGCATGCCATGTTTAACCCATTGAATAATGATAATGTAGTTCCATGACATTTCTCAGTTGAACTGTCTGCTCTTAACTTGCACATTTAAGAGGTATAAAACTATAAATTCCTCAGCTACCAGCTACCAAAAGACTGTATTTTTCTATTCAGTATAAAACTTGTTTTATTTTCTCAGTTCTCTCTAATCTATTCTTTTGGAGTGGCACACATATGCAGCTGGTTATCCTGCAGGTTTCGTGCATCATGTGCTCTGCTGCTCTGCACTGCATCCAGGCAAATAATGTAAGATATGAGCGGGGAGCATATGGAGAGCATGTGTACCTTATATGCAGGCTTAATGGCTCAGGAGATGGAAATAAACTATGAACTAAGACTGAAAAGAAACAGATCTGCGGAGGAATGGGCTGGAGATGATAAGAAGTATAAGCAAAAAAATGCAATGTAGAAAAAGAACAAGTCATGCATTACCAGAGATGGAAATCTACGCCTGCATTGTGATTGTGATTTTTTTTAAAAAGACACAAGATTCAGAAACATGCACACACTTACTCTCTCGGATGTTGTCAAAGGTCCACTGGTTGTTCTTGAAAAAAGGGTGGCATTTGATCTCATCCACTCCAGTGCGGCCCAGACGAACCTCCCTGCACACAGCAACAGGACCAAGACTGTGAGCAGAACCTCCTCAGCCTGAACACAAAACACACCCCGCACGTCCCCTCCACCCGCCATCGTCATCAACACGTCATCCCAAACACACACAGCCTAGTGGAGTGGCCACTAGGCACTGACCACACTGACCAGCATGGAGAGCCGCATGACCACTGGTGGACACTGGAACCTCCTGACAGATAATATAGATCCAGGAGGAGAGAGGCAGTGAAGACAGCAGGATCAGACTGCAGGAGGCAACATCAACAACTCTGACTGACTCAAACACAAGTGCTAGAGCTGCTGCTACCTTCCCTCTAACCTCTACACACACACACACACACACACACACTCTTTCTCTCCCTTTCTCGTCCCCCTTTCCTCCCTCCTCCACCACTGGGTACAGGGCTGCAGGGGTGCGGCAGTTTGGGCTTGCCACGTGTGGGACATTCCAGACCCAGCCAAGAGGAAGAAAGGGCAGGGGCGGGGAGGAAGAAAGAGCGAAGGGAGAGTTTTAAAACCCCCGCAAAAAACAAACAAAAAAAAACATAAAAAATTGGACATGCAACCAAGCCAGGCTTATAAACAGGCCGTGTTTCAATGCCCGGAAAACTGCTGGAGTGCAAAGGAGAAAGTTACGGCAGAAATGAGGAGAGGATGGAGAAATGGAAAGTGGCACCAAGAAAAGGTAGAAGAAAAAAATTACAAATGGAGGGTGATGAAAAACACATGGAAAAGAAGGAAAGAGGTAAAAAAAAGATTTAAAAAAAAGAAATCCAAAAGGAGAGGATGGTGGTGATTCAGCAAGATGGGGCGACAGTGACAGAGCATGTGGGTTAAGTGTTGAATGAATGTGTTGGTCAGTGTTCAAGATATGTGTGCGTGTGTGTGTGTGTGTGTGGGTGTGTGGCTGGGCAGCCGTACACATGTGAGATTCTGTCTGTGGTGGGAGAATAGTGAGTGAGAAGGTAAATAAACCGAGTGAGGAAAAATGAAAGGCTGCTCTGTATTGAAGCAGAAAGGGCCTGTGTTTGAGCCCTCTCGGGGGGGCGGGGTTACTAAGGTAAACAGGAAGTGGTTTCTTCCAGGGGGATGGGCCACTAACCAAGTACAT
The DNA here is from genome assembly GCA_008360985.2 of Macquaria ambigua. Classification (NCBI taxonomy): domain Eukaryota; kingdom Metazoa; phylum Chordata; class Actinopteri; order Centrarchiformes; family Percichthyidae; genus Macquaria; species Macquaria ambigua. The sequence goes on from VMKM01001362.1 coordinate 106,920, forward strand.
GACCCGCACATTCAAGTAACTTTTACCTTTAATAGTAATAATATTTTTTAACAGTAACTACAGTGCCCAGCTGTTTAAGGAAATTATATATATATAATTTAAAGATTTACAGCTTCAGTAGGAACCAATACGATTCTTGTTTTGTTTTTTCATGAATAAGAATAATAGAATAAGAGCAGCATTGTCTTTTGATAACTCGCTTGTTGAACTGAAACACTTACTTAATCATGCTTTATTCACCAAACATTTGGTGGTGGTACCAGCAAAAACCTTTGGTGAATAATAAAGCACGGTGTACTGAAGAAGAGTTGTGCAACATGTTTAAATTTAGATGATTTTTGTCAGCTTTGTCTAATCTTTGACTCACACTGTTTATTTAACCTGTTGCTCTTCTCAACTTGGAGTCGGTGTGGCTTCAGAGGAAGGTAACAGATACACAGAGTGTCATGTTCAACCACATGATTCAACATGTTGTGATCTACATTCAACATGTATCTTTATAGCCAGGCCTTTTTAGATCAATGTTTTTGCCAGAAAGTTCAAAGTTCAGTTATGACGTGGGGGCTTTCTGTTCTGTTTTGTGATCCAAACAACGTCATTTCATTGCTTCATAGTCAGTTACATAAACAGTAGAGTAGAAAAGGAAAATCTAAGTGTGTATGCAACATGACAGGCAGCCTGAAATTGTGAAATATTCTGAATTCCTGTTAAAGCACAAGTGTTAGATTTTATGATTTCCATGTGCGAACCTGTCAGTAAGAAAGGCACAGATGAGGTCTTTGGCATCCTGAGACATCTCTACATCATCTGGGAAGACGAGTGTGTTCTTGTGGTTCATGATCTTCCCATAAGTTCCAACCAGGGACTCAGCGTAGAAGGGAGTTTCACCTGTGAACAAAAGTAGTTTTGTATAATGATCGATTCTTTAGGATAGAAATGTTTAGGATTTTAACAGCACAAAAACATCATGTATCCATTGGGCTAAGTTGTTGATGATTATATCAATGACTCATCAATTACAGCTTCACTCCAACATCCATCACACGATTTTACATTCTAAAGGAGCTAAGTCGATAAAAAACATGGCTGTATATACGATCCGTCACTTACCGACCAGCAACTCGTAGATAAAGACTCCTACAGACCACCAGTCGCACTCCCGGCCGTAGTAACCATCTCCACCCTGAGACTGGAGCACCTCAGGGGAGATGTAGTCTGGTGTACCTACAGCTGTGTCACAGTGCACCATCCCTGTCTGCAAACAGAAAAACACACAAGATTTACTATAGAAACGTTGGGGAGAGAACAGAATAAATAAGCCATAATTCCAGAAAAATGTGTAACGCAGGGTCTGGATAACGGCCGCAATGTAAATTTCTATTTTCCATGACCCAAAAAAACTGTGAAACAGCACCATGTAAAGCAGCGAATGTATGAAACAAACTTAAAAACACATGCTGGTATGTCCTTTTATTGTGATCTACTGTATTTGTAATTTTCTTGCATAAAATACCTCTGAAACGTTTACAATATTCCAGATATTCTGAGACGACTGGTAGAAAAAACAGATCATTTCATTGATTCAGGCACTGATAGTCAATATAGGGCAGAGTTCAATCTCTGTTTTGACCATGTTTATATGACACATTCTGTCCACTTAGATTTTCAGAGAGCTCAAATGTGTGGAACCACTCATGAAGAAGCCATTTAGAAATTGCTGTGGTATAAACAAAAAGGTGGAAAAAACACTTCCTGGCCCACACGAGAGGCGGGACCTCTGCTGTGCTCTAGAGCGGTTGTTTAGCACAATGACTTCTGGGGCCTTTCAAAACAACCTGATGCAAGAGTGCTGCATTGAGCTTCACTTCACCATCTGAACACTTGGTGGTGCACTAGGGCACTGAAAAAAGGCCACTAGTGTTGAGACGGAAAAGTCAATTTACTCTCTATTCAACTGATTCAGGTGGTGCATTCTCTTCAGACTTAAAGGATTAAAATTCTTCTTAAACAAAAGGTTCCTTAACTTGATCCCCTATCCAGGTCCAGCACGTTTGAAAACGACACGACTACAAACTTAACCTACCTCGTCCATCTTCATGCATGTGCCGAAATCTGCCAGCTTGAGGTGTCCGTGTTGGTCCAGCAGCATGTTGTCAGGTTTAACGTCGCGATGGATGAAGCCCATGGAGTGGATGGCGTTCAGCGCCAGCACTACTTCAGCTGTGTAGAAGCGAGCCCACTTCTCAGGTATGTCGTAGTTCATGGTGAGCGTGACCAGGTCGCCTCCAGGCATGAACTCCATCACCATGTAGAGGTGGCGGTTGTCTTGGAAAGCACAGCACAGCTAGGAGGCAACAAACTTAAGTCACTTGATGTCATCGAAAGCACCTACACAGAATTATTGAGCCAAAATGCGATTTAAAATTCAATTATCATCTGTGTATACGCTTTGGTTATCATAATAGATGTTAAATGCTGTCTTCCCAGCTCTTTAAGGAAGCATTACAGTTAAATGATGTGAATTTTGAGCTTGAGCTTGAGCCCTTACTCATCATACTCACATTACTAATTATATTGAAAGTGTTTCCTAAATTACTTTAAATTATTACACACCTGCTTTCTGTTTTTACTGGACATAACAAAGCCAGACTAATTCTACTGTTTATGCTATTTACGGTTCTGTCCATACTGTACATATCATAGTTACACTATTTACATATAATGGCTGCATTCATTTGTACTGTGTATTTTGTGAATTGGTTTTTGTTACAGTTACCTCAGTTGTTACTATCACTACCCAATTAATTTAATGTTTATTCTGTACATTCATTTATCTTTATAGGTATCTTTATGCACTTTGCTACTGTTTGTACTGTCTGATTTGATGCTAAACTGCATTTTGTTGTACTGTTACTTTCTGCGTGCAATGATAATTAAGTTGAATCTAATCTAATTGAATCTAAAGCACTAATAGTGATCCCAACATTAGATTGTTACGCACTGATATTAAGGTAATTGTTTTAAAATATCAGCCTATTTGAGCAGTTGTCAAATTCCCATGTAGTTATTTTATATCTACACGGTTTCTCAATTTAATTTCCAAAAGATGTACTATATCAAGATATATAATATATTGCTATTGTGACATACGATACGATGATGAGATTTTATCCATATAGTCCACCCCTAAAATTAAGAATACACATTTAGAGTTAAAATCTTTGTACAATCCACAATTCAACTCTCTAAGAGCTTAAACATTCTTATCTAACTCTTGTGCTATATATAGATTTAATGAGAAAAAAAAAGAATAAAGGAGATTGATGGCTGGAATTAATATTTAGACATTTTTGGTGTATTTGTGACATTTACTTTTTCCCCTGAAGTGGACTACGCAAGTCAATCCCAGAGTACAGGAGATAGAAGAGTTCTTTTTTATTCATGACATAATTCAAGGAGATAGGGGGATCAGACTTAGTATTCAAAAAGGTTATAATAATATTTGGTACACTTAGCATGATAAAAATGATATGTGTGTGTGTTCAGAGGGGCCAGACATTCAGTCTCTGTAGTGGAAGGAGGCCAAGTCTGACAGAGAATATGCTTCTTTCTTTTATGTTTAAATGTTCAATCCTTCCGCTATGTTACATATTGTGTGTTGTCAATAGAATAAAACCTGTATATGTGCACACCTGAACGACCCAGGGACTGCTGGAGAAGGCCATGATGTGCCTCTCCTCCCAGAAGAAGGCAGAGTCTGACCGCTTGATCATCTCAAATTTGTTGAGCTGCTTCATGGCGTAAACCTTCTGAGAGGCCTTGTGACGGACCTGCAGCAGAGGAGGGCAAGGCAAAACAAAAAAGGAGACGTTGGCGCGTAAACACTGATAACTGTGTGAGGACAATAAGAACAAGATAGTAGGAATGTCACAATGACCAAGACAACATTGAGAGACAGAGAGACAGAGAAACAGAGAGGGGAACCCATAATTACAGGCACACACCCATAGAAAGACATGCTTACACAAGATTTCAAGCACAAACACACTAAGCCCCCCCACACAAACACACACCAGACTTCACACTCCTCTCCCAAACACGAGCCTGTCCAGACTTGTTTCTACCACATGACACTCAGCAGAGACCTGATTCAAGCTTCCACCAGCACAAGAGACAAACATCTGGAAAAGCTGGGAATTTGAAAGAATTACTGCTTGCCCTAATTACTTTTTTAAACTCAAAGTCAGTAAAGTTGGTCATGATGAGGAGAAAGATGCCAATTATATTTGGAATACCAAAAACAAGTTGCAGATGTTACATATTTTATATTTTGGTAGATCCACAGAGTGTTGCTCCCTCTAGTGGTTCACATTCCTGGTGTTTTGGTGCAAATTGCTGAATTCAGGAGCATCTGGAGAAACTCTCCTGCTCCGTCTCCCTTTACATCAAACTGCACTGCTGCTGCATAATTTAAAATGAGAAAAAAAAGCACCAGGGAACAAAAACACACTTATTTTACAGACAGAAACATCTCACCAGCTGCACTTCTCCGTAGGCTCCTCTCCCGATCAACTTCACTTTTTCAAAGTCTTCCAGCTTCACCTGCAGCTCTCGCAGCTGACTCACGGCCTTTTCATCTGCGGGACGGACACACTCGTTACCATGGCAACACACAGGTCAAGCTTCAACCATTTAGGTTCATTTGTTAACTGCTGGATCAGAGAGAGGTCAGCAAGAGTTTATCAAAAGTTACACACCGGTCTAATGTAATTTATTAAAGCTACGGTAGTTTTTAGACGAGAAAGTCAGATTTTTGACATTTTTAGAAGATGCAACATGCAACATAAGACACAAATATTAGCCACAAGTTGGCCCATGATGTTAAATTCAATTTTTGTATGTGGTCTCAAATCTAAACAAAGATAAAGATTTCACAAAAATGGATTCGAAAAAGCAGAAAGTCTGTACAAAAGTAACAGATATCTAACATTTTGGCTGTAGGGCCAAATAACAGTGGATTTGAATACCAAAATGTCACCGATAATCACACTACAGAGATGTTTATTCATGTGTTTCTTATCTCTATTGTGACCTTTTGCAGGAACAACAGCCACTGTATTCAGGGCAGTGCCTCTAGAATGTGGCCTGTAGAAGAAGGATTAAGATTTGCTTACAAGGTTTGGAAAGTCATGCTTTTCATCATCTAGACATAAAAGCTCTACTGTACATATACATGTACATACTCAGTTCCCCATAACAAGAGTTCTCTCTGGTTTGTATTTAACAACTTTATAGGTATTTTTCAAGCTCGAGAGTTCGAGCACGAGAATCTTGACCTTCACCAAACACATTGTAGCTCTTACATCGGTTCAGAAAGGCCTCTATGTTTTTGTTTTTCCGCAGGGCAGGATAGTTCAAATCATGAGCCAGTGCGTTCATGGAATCCTGAAAGACAGAAAAGACAAAAAAAAAATTTAACAAATAAACAGAAACAAAGTATGGATTTTCAGTAAAAAAATATTTAACTTCTAGGTTTACCCCTGGTGTATTAAAAACCTTATTTAATAACAATGTTGCCTCTCAAACAAACCACTACATTGGAAAGACTAATATCATCCAAAACTGGAATTATTATTGCTTGGGTTTGGCTGAATTTCTCATTAACAAATTGAGCAACATGAAAACACAGTCATGTTTCAAAGCTGATCTGACGCTTCATTTGCGTTGGGAAGGAAGGAAGGAATATTTTTTATGACTCTCTCGTTAATCTGTCAGGACAAGTTGTAAGTTGGGCAACCCTGACGTCTGCTGGCTGATTAAAGATAACAAAACTGAATGAATGGAGGAAGCAAGAAAGGAAGGAAGGAAGGAAAGAATGACATTTCTGTGAGCTGTGTGTTCCTAAATGCAACATTAAGGGTAGAGAAAATGAGACTGCTAATGTGCAGCATAACTAAACAACAACAACAGGAGGACAATGGAGGTTGGATGTAAAGACATAACAAGTAATACAACAACAATAACTAGTCACATGACATCACCAAGGTCCACCAACACCCGCTCCAAACACAAACCCCTCCCTATGGCTTAACACAGAGGGCCAGTGGCAGCATCAGACTGAAAGCCGGGGGCCTCAGTAGTGTCATCAGTGCTTAAATCAGCGGTGTTGAGTTTCACGTAGAACCAAAATGTCTCTGTGATCCAAATGCAGGAGGCTGGCAGGGCAGTTGGGCAAGTGGGCAGGGGGGGTGAGGGTGTAGTATGACCCTCTGTTCCCCCAAAAACAAAGGTCAAGTTGGGTCAACAAGTGTGCGTGTGTGTGTGTGTGTGTGTGTGTGTGTGTGTGTGGGGCTGGGGGAGTTGAGTCTTTAGTGTCTTCGGGGACATGTGAGTGGGTGGGCAGGGGCATGTGGAACAATTCTGCACCTTTAAATAGCAGCGGCGCGGAGAGATCTCCCCCACCGCAGACGGGTGGAAATAGAGCTAAAGGCTCAGAAGCTATTGTGGGACAAACAGCTTATGGATCTGGATTCAGGCTGAGCGCTCGAGGATCTGTGATCATTTTACACAGTGTGTGCGTGTGCTGGTGTGTGCGTGTGTGTGTTTTAAACGGCCATGGTTACTGCAGTAGAGAGGGACCTCTGTTTTCAACAGTCTGTGAGCCATGTTGAACTCTGTAACATTTGAATCACATGTAAATCTAATCAAATTTTAGCAGATTCAAATGAAGTATTTGGAGTACGTGTGTGTGTGTGTGTGTGTGGAAATGTGGGATTAAAATCATGAGCTTTTTTGGCTTCTGCATGTCTCACATCCTTGTATGTGTATCCAGTTTTTAAATATAAAGGTTAATCCGACCATTTTTAATGAAATCACCTGGAACAGAAAATTGCGGTACATTCGGTAAATGTACAAAGAGTTACAAATTAAATTCTGTAACTAGGGTTGGGGTTCAGTATCAAATCTAAATCCAGTATTAAATCTTATTAAATTCAAAACTTTTTCAACTCCCTTGTCATATCCGTTGGCTTCATCAAGTTCAAGAACCAAATGTTAGGAATACAGTAATGTCATATCCAAAACTCAAGTTTTGCCAGATAGTTAAAAAGGTACCCTGATGAGTTTCTTTCACCACTAGTAGCACTATAGAGCAATGTTTTATAAGTGGGTCCCTGTTTTGTTTGTATCATGCATGTACATGCACAAACATTAGCATGCGGGCAACACGATACCCATCTGCAGATATGCAGCAATGTGCCAACAAAGGCAGTGAAGAAGAAGACTGGATGTAAACAATGCGCAGTTTAAAATATTTTTTTTTTAAATTGGCTTTGCAAATATTTTATGAGTAATACATTCAATAGGAGGATATATAGGAGAAAACTCCACAGGGCACTTTTAACACATTTTGCTTTTCATTAAATGGCTACCTGAGTTTTGTACTTTTCTCTTTGCTAACAAAAAAGATAAAAGATTTAATAAGAGATTTGTTAGATTAGGTGCTGATCAAATCTTGCTATTCAACCAACTGTCAGAACCGAACCCCATCTGCAACCCCAGCACACCTTGTTTAATAAGGTCCAGTCTCTTTAAGTGTAACAGTTCTATCGAGTTGATAAAACATTTTAGTAGAACATCTACCAAGCTATACGATCATGTCAGATATCACGTACACTACACGGACCGCAGACCTGAGTTTTACAGATTTATGTGTGCATCTGTAATGTAACTTCTCCTTTCATTGTATTGAGTTTTAATAGTACTAGCTGTAACTACAATCATTTCAATTACAGTATCCACTGAGATCTACATTGCTGACTGATAAACACAGGATTTTGTAAATGTATCACACGTTATAGTTCAGGTTGTTGACAAAACAAAAGTTAGAGCTAGTTAGACGACTACAGGAGCTTCTCTTGCGATCTTTTCTTGGAAGAGTTTAGGAGTCTTGCAGAATGTTTGTTGGTAAAAGAATCATCTGCAGCTTAACACCAGTAAGACAAAAGGCTCGACTGTGAATTGCCAGCATAGGTGAAAGCCACTAAGACCAGAGTTGGTGCAGTTTTTTTAAGTATCTAGGAGTTCACGTCAACGAAAAATTGCCTTATACTGATAAAAAAAAAAAGAAAAGAGGTCTTTATTCTTTATCATGATATCATTATTATTCTGGGCAGCTATCATGATTGGTTATGAGTTATCATGAGTTATCCTGTGATTCCCCACCACTACATATATACGTATATACTACTGTATTCACGATATACAGTCAGCACAGGTTATCTTTTGCTGTTAAGGGTTCAAGATTTCAATCTCTCGCCTCCTGACTGAACAGTCGATTGATTTTCACTTCTGGTATCTGGACGAATCTGCACATGATCCCGTAGTTTAGGCTTACTTATGTGTCCTCGCCGCCTTAAACAGCACCTCCCACCTACTCCCCTGCAAGCTGATACTGCCTGAGCACATACAGCAACAATGAAGAGATTCTCAGAATGCTTCAAAATATGTGTCCTGTCTGTACAGATCCAGTCTCCACCAGTCGAAAGTGTATTGAAGAAAGGTGCCTCCCCTCAAACTAGGCCTGCATTGAATTGTGAATTAAGTTATTAATATCCTTATACATTATCTGATCTGTACATGCTTGTATATTCTTTGTTGTCACACACCTCTGACACAGATTTGCATGTTAGCTACCTCTATTAATCATTATATATGTCTTGATAAAGAGATTGATACAGAGACAGAAAAAGAAAGTATGTACACATAATGCCTCCATCCCATTTGAGGGTTTTGCTGAGTAGACAGCTTGTATGAACATACTGACCGGCACATTCAATGCATTTATTATGTGTAACCACTGACTATGCTGATGGGAGTAATAAACATTTAGCTTATGTCTACATGGTCTCTGCACATCCTGTGATTATGCTATAAATTGACCAATGATACTCTTGTTATATATCGCATACAGTGATTTCCCCACATATAAGATCACTCTGCATATTACTGGTACTTGCTGATTATAATTAGTATTCCCCATTGAGCTCATTGAGATATATCATTTAAAATGGATTGTTCTAGTGTTCAGTGGAGTCCTATTTGAAGCTGTTAACCCTAACCCCTGATTTTTTTTTTTTTTGATTAATAGATTTAGAAGTCTTTAAAAGGTCAAAAATAATGAGAAATTCCCATCACAAGAGCCTAAACGGACGCCTTCTGACCAGCAAATCTTCATATTTTAGAAGCTAGAACCAGCAAATATTTGTTACTTAACAAACAATAAATCAACTGTCAAAATGTATCAGTGATTCATTTCCTAATGAACTTATTATTAGAGCACAACTCACAACCACATAACAAACAAATCTAGTCTTACAGCGCTGATTCAAAATCATCAGTCATCGGTTATTGTTCACTTAGCAAACACATGCTTTAGCAAGTGTTAGGTGACTATATCGCTTGATGGAATAACAGCAAGTACACTTATTAGGATTATGCCCACTGTAAAAGAAATACAATCAATACAGAAATAACAATCAACGACAGCTTGTCTTCTAAAAAAACTGCATCGACTAAGACCCAAATCCTTAGTTCTACAGATAAAAAAATAAATGCTTAAAAAAAACATATTTTGTGCGTACACAACAAAACTGATTGTGGACAAACAGGAAATGATGTGAAGTCACAGCAGGTTAACTCCATCTCAATTCCAGGAAGTGACTTCCTGGCTTCCTGTGTGGTAGCTCGTGGCCATTGTTATGTCCACTGCAGAGCTGCTTGGAACCAGACGCAGCCGACTACAGTGATAAATCTCTGAATAATGACTGGTGAGGTCTGGATGGACAGTCGACGTGGGATTAAAATGGATTCATTTCACTTTGCTGTCCAATTATGACATAAGTTGGGGTAGGGGTTCTTGTAAAGCTATGAGCAGTGGCTTCCTTGTGACTCATCAGCACTGAGAATAGACATGGTTCCCTCCAGCAGGAAATATTGCAGATGGAAGGGTTGTTTTGTGTAGATATATTGACCCCAATAATGATCCCTAAGCGTGACTGTCTGGGTTCTTCTTTGCTCCAAATGCCACCAGGATAACCTGACTGACAACCACGGCTGATTCTGTTAATATCAAACCCGTATAAAGCAACTGAATAACTTCAACAGTAAAAGGGATTTTCTGAACATTTTCCAACCAGATTATGTCATTTGCTGAGCGAAACGTGAGCATGTAGAAAAGCATGTTCATCCAGTCTTGACATTTCCTCAGGTATCTCTGGATTGTTTGAAAGGCATTACGTTTACTGTACTTTCCACAAGTGCTTTCAGCGCTGGAAAATGGCTGTGCATAAAACCCACAAAGTAAGTGGAGTTTTAGGCTGCTCCCTGGTGTGAGATCCCATCAAGACACAGGTCCACAACAAAAGCCTGCTCCATGTCAGCTCAGAAATGTGTATCTGTTGTCAGAGGTTGGGACAGAGGAGCTTAGCAGCGGCAGTAGTTTTATCAAAGTGGGCTGAGAACATTCTTAGGACAGGTCAGAGAGAGGACAAGTCAATTAGAGGCCACACCAAGAGACTCAACAGTTATGGAGTGGCTAAAATAGATGGATGAATCAATTATCTTAGAATTTAGGGAGAGCACTGATTGGTTCTTTTCTTGAATGGCTTTTAGTTTGGGTCAGTTTAATGCCCCTTTTAAAAATGAATCATGTTTGATTATTATTAACTCAATTTCCTATCCCATCATAGCTGTAAAAATGAGGAATAAAGTGTATTCAACACAGGAAAAGGTGGCTACATGTTGAGTTTAGGTGGGGTTTCCCTGATTAAAACCCAAAGTAATGAAAAACAAAGCTAAATGGCAGCTGAGCTTTTCACAAACAGTAATCTGAAGCGTTATAAAGAGTAGGCCTATTGTCACGAATATACAATAACAGCAATTAGCATTTTTCTTTAGGTTGTGTTTCTGGTATTTGATTTGTTCACTCCAGCTGTTCTCTGAGACAACAGGCATGTCTCTTCAGGTGATCATGACAGAATCATTACTTAGAGCACAGATCATTGTCTCTAAGTCTAAGTAGCCTGCTGTAATGATGACACCTACCTGTATCAGACCCTGAAGGTAAATGCAAACTCACCAGTAGAGTTTCCAAGTTTAGTGCCGACTGTGGGTTCCTCATCAGGATCTCCAGCTTCTTCAACCGGCTTTCCAGCCTGCTCTCCGCTCCAAGCATGATTACAGCACAGTGTATCCAGGTGAAATGACATGAAAAAGCAGAAATACAAAAAAAAACACCGTAGGCCTGTTTTTTGTTTTTGTCTCGGTTCCACACAGGCGGGCGGTAGGCGCACTCAGCTACTGCTTGGCTCAGCTCCTCATGTCAGCTCTTCTGTAAACTGCGGCTTGTGTTATGAAGTTAATTATTTACGCGCTGCCAACGCTGTCTCGCTCCTTTTTCATTAATATCTCACAGGGAAGTGAAACCCGAGCGGACTTTTGAGAGCCGGATGAAGGCGCACTTCACTTTCAGGTGCGCCCAACCTCCTCTCAGGTAGGTACAACCAAATCTGATCCGACCACAGCGTCCCCGACCTGTGGCACAGACCACCGTCTACAGTGAAACAACACGACTTCCGGTTAGAACTATCAAACTAAAACTCTTATAGAACTTTTTTATTAAATTGAAAAAGAAATGATATAGCCTATAATGTTAACCAATGCAGAAGATAAATGAAAAATAAATAAATGTATCTTTTTATGTAGATTTTACATGAGCACATTGTAGACCATCTGCACAATTTTGTATGAAATGTGTTGTAAAAATAAAATTTGATGTCTACATTTTTTAAAATTCAATTCTCATTTTGTTAATAAGATTTTTTTAAAGATCAAACAGAAATAATAAAATAATAACAAAACACAATGTTGCCTTAATAGCGAGGCTACAGCATAATCTCATTGGCAAAATTGATTGATGCTTTTATTTTGAAGGCAACGCCCTGTGTCCGGTTTTGTGCTTTCTAAAAGTAGCCTAGGTGACTTGACAAATGTGAATCCCATAGGCTATCTGTTTCCTTTTTTTCCTGTGTACTAAGAAGTGTTTTGAGACCTGTCCAGCAGTTTTGGTCTCTATCTTACCCCTGGGAAGTTGCCCCAGGCCGAGATACCACTGCGAGATACCAAGTACCTCCAATCCAAAACTTACAAACAAGCCCTCACCAAGCCGGAATTCCTGCTCTCTTATCTCATTCATCTGTTTTACCGTCACAGCTCAGGGCCTCAACCAACTTTCAGTATTTTAAGAATGCCGCTGGCACTAAAAATAGAAAATTACAGGGCAGTGCGTTAGCAGTCCTTATATACAGCTCATCTGGATAATTGTTTTGTGTATGTAAATTAGTTAGGCAACTATTCCTTCATTCAGATTTAGAAGGTTACAGCACAACATAATATCAGTTCTTGGGTAAACATTTGAAGAAAAAAACTATAAGAACTTAAGAACTAAAGACACCAGACTTTTCCTTGCTCTTAGAATAACTTTTATTTATTTTACTTTACAAAGAGGTCTCCACCAAAGCTCTCGGTTACTGAATCTATATTCAAATACAAACAATCTGTGAATAATCTTTTCAGACAGTGGGCTAAATGTTTGACAGGGGTACCAATGGATTTCAGGCAACAACAGCAACAAAATGTCTGACACAAAAGTCTTTTTTGTCTAAACATTGGATTAACACACATCCTGTATCAGGTCAGAAATGGCAATGATTCAAATGTGCAATAAAACCAACAATGGCAGTCTTAACAATGTCTTTTTTGGCCTCTGGCGTCAGAGACTTGTTGACACCGCAGCTGTGTGGAGTAATGTCATCACTGACTCATACAAGCAGTTGACAAAGTCCCCTGGCAAGCCGAGGATGACACTAGTATAATGGCATGACTTGTGGTGAAGGTGTAGGCTGGAATGAGTGGGGGAAAATGTGTCGCTGCTGTAGGCACACACACAAACACACAAACTGATAGGCATGTCGTTTTGGAATGATGGTAGGGGTGGGTCACATTTGGAGTTATTCTAGGAGTAGGTCATAATGACTACTTATCCCAGGGGGCTGTTCAACTCTTCATTAAGAAGAGGCTTTGAAGGGCACCCTGGGTCTTCTTGGTATGACACTGCTGTAATGGTAGGCAATATTAGGATGTAATGAGAACATAATGGCAGCAAGATGTGGAGAAAAAGTGATCTACTTGGCATTGGATATCAGTCAGATGGCACTGAGTGCAGTGTTCTGTGTAATAGTATGGGTTTCAGCAGACTGCTATGGGCCTCTTGGTGCTTTCTTGTCAGAAAAGGGCAGGTGCAAAGTTACAAAGGCAAACACTGCTCTCTAGTGGGGACACAGTATATAAACATAGGGGCATTTAAGAGCTTCGGCACTCACAAAATACAATCATCAAAGAAAAAACAAAATGAAGAAATAAAGCACTTTTTTTTGTGAAAATCTACAGATGCATAATCCATAAGTTAATATAACATCAAATAGTATCTGTGTAAAGTTCAACTAGAAAAACTGAAATCTTACAATGGGACAAGTGTTGACAAGCCTCTAAGTGATCTAGCTGGATCAAATCTCATCGGATATTCCCAATAGTGGGAACTGTAATACTGATCGCTGCACACTACAGCATTTGACGGTTGAGTATAATACCACATTTGGTAATATTACAAGCCTGATTTTTAGAATCGTCTGATCAGAGCCAGTGTGATTAAAAGAAAAATCAGAATCAGGATCAGTTAAACTGTCATGTGCCATGAATGTTCAGGATTTTAAAGCAAACATGCACGGCACTTGGTGCTAAAAGTGATTCAAATTCTGATTTGCTATCAAAGCTTTGGCAGATCAGGTGAAAGGTGAGGGAGGGTCTGTAAATCACACACCATGGACCAGCGTCATCAGGACGACTTAAGTGTTCATAGACCATCTCAGCTACTGTATATCAGTAGGCGTCCCCTCATATATTCTATGTTGTTTTACTTTGTTTTAAAGGAGGCACAGGGAGCATCCTTTCTCCTCAGAGATTGTGTTACATTGCTCAGTCGTCTGTCTTAACAGCCCAGCCAGGATCTCTCCACACAGTGTATAAACTGCCCAGGGATAAAGTCTTAATCTCAGCAGAATTTCTCCCCTCCCTTGAAGGAAGTGAGCAGAGTGGGGAATCAAAGGCAATTAGTTGTGAGGAATCAAAACTCAGAACTAGTATGTTGCTGTGTACCGTATTTAGATTGGGCAGCTAGGTGGAGGGGAAAAGGGTATACTATATTCCTGGCTGTCGGTCAAAAAAATAAAAAAGCTCCTGAAGTCTGAGCCCCTGTCGGCCAGGTAACCCAAAACCTGGAGTGGGGAGTCAGCGTGGGATATGGGGAGTGGAACAATGTGGCTCTTTGTGCAAGCCGGGCAGAGAAAACAAACCGTTTCCCCTGGAAAGAGATCATGTTCAGGCTCCATCTGAGAAGACCACACAAGGCTGATCAGAGCCCTGTCTGCTGTGTATAGCAAGAAGAGGAGGAGGAGGAGGAGGAGGAGGAGGAGGAGCGCATCTGGACAGCCACACTAACTCGTGCACACATACACACACACAGACACACTTTAGGGCAATGTCAGGCAGATAGAAGATCTGAGATGCTCCATATCAAGCGCTCACTGAACACAACATAACACATTAGCCAGCAATACTTTTTGGTCCAAGACAAAATGTGTGACTGTGTTGTGCTCTTCCCCCACGTTGACTTGTGATAATATGGCCATCTGGACTGCTTCCTGGGTTGGCACCCTGCTGGTCTACAGGCAGAGCAACACTCTGGTGGGCTGACAGGCTGAGGGACTGGCTGGAGGGTGTTAGCACTGGCGTTGTCCGCAAGAGGGCGTGGCACTGAATCTGGCACCGCCATACAGTGTTAAACAGGGAGTCTGTTCATTAGGTGAAGAGAGAAGGAGAGCAAAAAAACAGAAAGAAGGAGAAAGTGTGGTGATATGTTATAGATTCTAGGCTGATTCTGTGTAATTTCCATTTCTAGCATACTTATATCAACCCCTCCTGCTCTGGACACTCATTCCTTAATCCGCCCATTCTACATAAACACTGAGAATGAGGCTTTTAGTCATGTCAACACTTAGATAACTGTCGCACAGGGCACAATCAAACCAAGAACATCTGGCCTCTTTCTCTCTCACACACTAACACAGACTTTCATTCAAACACACATATTAAACGTAAACAGACGCGCACACACACACTCACATGTAAGGGCCAAACCAGGGTTCTGTACTCCCTCTGTCCCATTGCGTTTTAGTTTCAAACGCTCAGCAAATACCCATGTGGTGGGATCAGATTACACGGGGCTATAAAATATCCCAAATAAAGGCAAGGAAAACTGAGACGAAAAAATGGGCTGTTTCCTGAGGTGAAATCCTCCAGTTGGCTGCTGATTCTGTCAGATTTTTTTAAAAGACTTTTAGCAGTGGAGACAATAGAACAGGACAGCAATGTTCGGTTCAGAGCACAGAGGTGGCGAGCTAAAGTCATTCGCATACGGCAGCCAGCTCCCATTACACACAACTAAGGGCCATAAATCCGTCTGCACGACACAAGCAGCATGCTGTGATTTCATATGTATTGGTTACTAAGGGGACGCATGAAACCACAACAAAAGACAAAGAGTAAAGTGGGCACTCATTTAGTGAAAGGGAATCATTTCACTTAGGCCCAAAACATCTGGGGTATAAGATAAAGATTTATGTTGTGCTTTTTCTATCAACAGCCATCATTTTTAAACATAATTATTAAGCTGAGCCATGGCCTTTGGAGAGGAAAATGGAGAGAAAAGCAGGCCAGTTGAAATCTAAACCATCTCTGTAATATCAGCGGATTAATCTCAGGACATACAGTAAAATGGTAACATGATCTCATTATGGCGAGATACCAGCGGGTGAGGACAGTGGGTGGTGTTACAGCCATTTGGACTACCAATCAGGCTAGTGAAATCAATAGGCCCTTTGATTGGTCCGAAGTAAGGAGGGATTTTCTGCTGCACTCTTAACAACAACATCTGGTTGGCAAGGGACAGCGGTGGTGAGTGAAGAGAAGGGAAAGGATTGAAAGTGGAGAGGGCTAAACTCATACATGGGAGAGAGACGAGCCGAAGCCAGATCAGGGTGTCATTATAACATGCGTAATCGGAGCGCTCTGGGTCTGCCCCTGTGTTTGCTAGTGAAGCCCCAGAGCTCTATCACAGCTGAGGGCTGGCTCTCATATTCACAGCGCCTTGTAGTCTGCCTGACAATCACCTCTGTCTCTACAGCGACCTCAGAGACATGTCTGCACTGCCTCACTGTTCATACTGCAAGAAGCAAGAGTTTGACTTTGGGGTCACTGTCTCTGTCTGGTTTGTCAGGTTGGACAGACCATCCCATAACCTCAAGGTCACGGTTTTGATTTAGCAGCAGCCATCTGTCCTTGTCAAAGCCAATGAACCTACTACCTTGTCATACATTGCAAACTGCTCTGGATAAAAGCATCAGCTAATTGGTTAAAATGCAGAAATCTCTCCCTCCTTCTTAAACAGACACACAGACACATATCTTGGCAAAACTGAGCCTACAAAACAGGCTGCCATGCAAACAAAGCATTGTGACTGTCAGGTTGTGGTGAAGTGATCGCCTTTCAAAGTGACTCTCACTGCCTGTGCCCTCAACCTCCTTCCCCTTTTGTAACCTTAGAGCCCAGAGGAGTGCCAGGTTACTGGGATTCTCTCTCTTTGGCGCCATGCTGTTTAGTGACCACGCGCATACTGTGAGATCTGTGATTAAGCTTGCCCTGTGTATGTGTGAATGTGTGTATGCGCACATTTTCCAATCCCTAGTCAAATGGCATTTAAAAATAATTGCTGGCTTTTAATTTAACCAACACAGAATACCACATGGGTGGGTTTGCTACACAGAACAATGCAAAGGCATTTAGAAAGCTTATGCAAATACAGTTAGAGTCAACTCTTAAATTCACCTGACTTTGCCTTGCCTTGTAATAGAATCTCTCACCTCCATCCTCTACTTATTCTGATCACGGATTCGTAGGCATCGCCTCTTCAGAGCTGGCTCCATGTCTCCAGCACTGGGCATATTAGCAGGGCTCCGCAGGCTACCCTTGTCCCTGAGTTTGGGCAAGAGCAGCGGGGTGGTGTTCCCACTTGTCTTTGGCGCTGTGGGCAGGGCATAGGCATGGTCCTCATCAGGAACATGGGGGTCCTCTCCTACCTCCGCGACTACTGCTAAGGGCTCTTCTGACTGACTGACTGGGCCCTCAACCCGCACTGGGCCAACAACAGAGCACTTGTTCTCTTTGATAGCCTCCAGCTCACTGAGTGCAGGATCAGGGGGTGGTGCTGGTACTCTCTGGGGTAGGGAGGAGTCCGGACTGGCGGGTGTGGATGAGGAGGACATCCCATTTGGACCGTGGTCCTGAGATGTCAGGGAAGAGGAAGCGGCATCATATGGATGGCTGCTCCCTGTGGGGCTGGGTGGGGTGTGTGAAGGTGGAGTGTGGGAGTCCTGGTTATGGTAGACAGTGTCACCTGAAGGGGACTGTGGTAGGGGAGGGGTGGGTCTGATGATGTCGTGGAGCCCTGATCTGGTACCCTGCCCTGTTCCTGACTCCCCCAGCCCTGATAGGTCCACCACTCCATTGGCACTGGGCCCCAGCTTCACTTGGGTCCTCTGAAGAACCCTTTGGATGACTTGTCGCTCTGACTGCTTATAGTCTGTCAGACCCTCTGACTCTGGGGCTGAGCAGGGGGATTCACTGTACTGTGCTCTGGGGGAGGATGCTCCACTGTGGGGTGTGGATGTTGGGGATGGGAATGACCTCTCTGATTTAACCCAATCTGTGTCCCTTGTGTTGGGGTCACTTGGTGAGGGGAGACCTTGAGTCAAGGTTCCACCCAATTTGTTGGATACCAATCTGCTGTCTCCTTCAGGGTTCCCTGGAGATGGCAACCTGGTAGCCCTGGATCTACCCCTTTCTGGCCCCTCTGGCACAGGCTGGATAACACCACTGTGACTTGGAGTTTCTAGAGTTGCCTTAGAAGGGACTGGAATGGGGATAGGAATGGGTATGGGTACAGGTAGGGGAACAATGATGGGATAAGGCACCAGGACAGTAGGCTGGGGCAGAAGAGGGCTAAAGGAAGGAATACCATAGTTCATTATGTGAGGCATTGGGACAGGACCTCTTGGCATCATGTTCAGAGGAGGGGAGTGCAAGCCAGGGAAGTAGGCTCCCGGGAAGGGATGCATCAGTCCAGGGGGATTCATGGAAGAGGAGGTCGGGGGCTGTAGGTGAGGAGAGTGAGGAGGTCTGTGGATAGGGCTGGAAGGGGGGCCTGGGTGTCTGGGGTGGTTGGCAAGGGGGCTTTTCAGGCCCTGAGCATGAAGAGGAGGTCTGATGAAGGGCATGTGGATTTGAGGTACCGGCTGATGTTCCAGAGGGGGACGAGGAATGGGTGGAGGATGAAGGGGAGCAGGGTGGGGTGATACCTCCACAGCAGGGGGATGTGGAGGAGGCTGGATGGTTCTCTCCAGTGTCCTCAGCCCAGAGACAGGGACCTTGGAATTAGAAGAGGATGCCTCTGAGGCGGAGATGGAGGTGGATTCTGCTGATCCATGGATTGGTGTGGGCCCTTTAGGGGAAAGGTTTCTATGACGAGCTTCTCCTGCACTGCTGCTGCTGTTCCAAGACTCAGGAGTGAGTAACTTTTGCCCGCCCACACTGCTGTCCGCCCTCCCCTCCTGGCTGGTTCTGCTTGGGCTGGAGCTGATGAGAGCTGCACGGGCTTCTCTGTAGAAAACATCCATCTTGTACTGATTCAGACACTTGGTGCTGCAGAACTGGAGTCGTTCCTCGCCAGATCCGAAGTCCAGGTATTCTTTAGTGTGACGGACATGCTTGCACCAATCACATACCTGTGGCACAGGGGAGAGAGACTGTGGGGGGTCATTGAAGTGATAGATTCTAGCTGAAAACTTTAAGACAAACAATTTGTACAAATATACAGTAATGGGGGATAGGCTGACTTCATCCCAACCTCTTAAGATAAGAAGAAGGCAAGCCACATGTGTATAAAGCTGTTTAAATCTTGTCATTTTATAGTAAATTCATAATGATACTTTACACAAACAAAAGATACATTGATGGTGTCCTCTTACTCTGACATTGCTGTTTATCTTCAACACCAGTCTGGGCGAGTCCTCTGTATGGGAGTGCTGAGGGGATCTCTCACCATGGAGGTCTTCATCTCTGGCCTGACAGGGGAAAACCACAGTGTGACACACATGACACAAACCACGTTGAAGTTGTTTGTCACTGGATTCATTCTCCAATTCATGATGATGTAGCTGCGGTTGCTTTAAATCAAAATGCTATAGGTACTGGAATTTTAAAGTTCTTACACAAGAAGTGCAAAAAATAGCTAAAATGAATTGCCTTGTCATCAAGGTTAGATGCACTTTGAACCTCATGCATGGCACCAAACCCTAAAGGTCAGTACAACAAAGGGAAAATCACTGTGTTGTGAAACAGATACGATTCTACAATGGAGTAGGCAGATAATGCAGGTGATGTATTGTCATATTATTAATGGCCTTGCCAGTATTAATATAGGAAATTCCTCTTGATTCATGTAAGCTGATCTGCCGTGGATCTGAGTGCTCCCCCATCTCTGTGACCCATTGAGTCGTGTTGAGTTACGAAACATGAGGCAGCTGAAGGTAAGGTATGCACTGAAAGTGGACACCTCGCCCCAGGCCTCCTGGCTTTCCTCTCAGACAAGCAGCGACAAGCCAACGGCAATGCTTTCCTCCCCGCCTCCGAAAAACTAGAGGGCTTGTTGCACGCAGAGTCTGTTCAACCCTCCTTTTTGTCTGTTGTCGTGTGAATAAACCTACCACAGTATAAACAACAGTGAGGGTGAAAGGCGATATAGGTGCTTGTCACACCGCACCTCTAAAGAGGGTATATCCGTGTCGTAATGGAAGGTGAAAAATCATGGCAATGTGCATCAGAGCGGTTCTTCATAGTTGCAGCTTTCCTGTCCTCCAGACCAAAGCCACTTAATGGCCGGCCCCTCCTCCATTAACGCGAAACTGATACTAAGTGTCCTCTACAAACTTTGACCTCCCTCCCACCATTCCTATACTGGGTCCTCCATAATAACTAGAAGGTGTGTTCTCAGAGATCCCCCCTTTTTAAATTCCTGTAAATTAATCCATCAGTTATGACCTCACAAGATCAGGAGTATCTGTTTCTGAAGGTCTTTTTACCTGCCAGAAACCACCTGATGCCTGGATCTCCTGTGTATGGAGGTTGAAGACAGCTGGCACAAATTCTGTCCTTATACAGTACCTATATGTGTGTGTGCAATCTACTGAACTCAACACAAAAACACAAACAAATAAAATAAAAACAAATCTACAGATCGTTCATCACCATATAGATATCAGGATTTCCAACATCTCACCAATAAAGGATAAGCCACAAGTAAATGTTTATGATCTCCCACAGTGATGCTGATATGTATTGTACACGTTTTTCCTTTACCACTAACCTTATTGCGTTTGAAGTAGGCCCGTCTGCATGCAGCAAAACACTTCTCACTGCAGAAGCTCTTGAGCTCTGAACCCATACATAGAGAGTAGCGTTTTACCCCTTCTTTCTGGCACCAAACACAAACTATCTGCACATTCTGTACATCTTCCACTGCAGGGGAAAAGCAGAAAAAAGTTGGAGGGCAATTAATGAGTGCAATTTGCAAAGGTATTACTACCCAGCTTTGCTAAAACATCTCAGTTACATAGAGGTGTGTGTGTGACTGTTGGGTTTAGTTTTAAGGGTGAGACTGGTATTGACTATAGAGGATTTCAACAGCCATATTAGAAGTCTTTACTTCTCGATCAAACTGATCCTTTAGCCAATTATCTGATCAAGAATATGTTTGAATAATGTCAGCATGTTAGAGAATAATAGGATCCTGGCCCACAGCTGGAGGGACTCTAAATCGTCCAGTGGGATATGCCCTACTATGAATGAATTAAAGAAGTCTTGGGGCAATATTCTTTCAGGGAGCTCAAAGATCCCGCTGCACCCCTGTTATTTCTTATTATCTGCACCACTGCTTTGTGAACTTAAAGTGCAGTCTGTAGGTACAGTATATGGACCCTGACACATTTTGAACTGGTTTGACTCAGTACTCTAGCACTTTGAAATGAAACAATGACTGCATGTATGCAATGACATCTTCAGTTTGAAGGTTTTTACATCAATATTGAGTGTACAGTGTAAGAACGGTAACCTTTTTATTCTGTACATAGAGGGGAGTAAGACAATGACAGGGTTACAATTCCTACACTGTTCACCCTGATAAAACTCTCAAATAATTATTTAATTTTAGACCTAATATGTTGGAGTACACAGTCAAACATGTCAAAGTGTCTTTGGGCAAGATACTGAACCCCAAATTGCTCCTGATGGTTGGCCACCACCCCGCGTGGTAGCTTGCTGCCATCGATGTGTGAGTGTGTGCACTATATAAATGTAGCCATTTACCATTTAAAACAACAGAGAATATGTTACTGTACAAATACTCATGGGCTGCACAGTATGTCAAAGTAAGGCTACAGAGCATCAACATCAATTTGTTCACGTTAACTGAACTGACACTTCTTGATCTGCAACTGGCAATGTCAATTATCAGTTCAGGAGCCACGAGGACATTGCTAAAACCCATATTTGCCCCATCCACATTGCTGACTCTGCACCCTGACTTTTCACATATAAACACAATACAAATCATGGATTATGTGTGCATGTGTGAATCTGGGGCAACAATACTATAAGCTAAAATCATATGTCTTAATGTGTAGTCCTATAGCCCACTACCTGCTGATGGCTTTATAAGGGGGACAATGACAGGGGCACTCTTGTGCTCCTTGGGGGTGGCCAGGGATGAACTTGTTGAGGAAGAGGAGGGTGAAGAGGAGGGGACACTGGAGGACTCTCTCTCTCCACTCTTCATGGTGAGGACCGAGTGACTGACTTTGGTGTCCAGGCTCTTGGCTTTTGGCAACGAGTTTTCTGAAAGACATAAACATAATATAATGCTAATGACTCAGAGTTTCATGTAATAGCATAACTCCACGGTATGGTTTACATGATACTGTAATAACTTCTGCACCCGTAACAATGCCCTACACTGATTTTTAGTACAAATGTGCTGAGAAACAATAGATGTATCTGAATGAATGAAACTTGAGAAGTTGCAACTACAGGAGAGTATGTCTAGCACATTTGAACAGTGACTCAATGTCTGCACTAAAACCTGCAGAACCTGTTAGTGTAAATTCAAGAAGACTCTATTCTAACAGTGAACTGTCGACACCTGCCCTCACCTTTTAGCACTGACACATGCTGACGCCTTTCTCTGTAGTTTCTGATCTCGTTGGCCTCCGAGTCTCTGAGATCTACCTTGTCGTAGCCGTACCATCCCAGCAGCTCATTCATGGTGCTTTCTGCAAATGTCTGCATGAGACAAAGAGGAAAAGAAATCACTGATTAATGTTCTATGTAAGGGGATAGGGTAACTGAGCCATAGCCTGCCTGCAAATGGGAAATTGTGACCGTACATCTTAGGGTTGTTAGTGGAACTTTTTATCCTATGTTAAACATAATCAGACCTTCCTACTCTGAATCAATGCGAGGGATTCTTTCTCAGCCCCAGCCCAGTTGGAGAAATGAATACAGGCACAGTGGAGTACAGTATGACGCTTTTTCCATGATGTATTCAAGTTGTTTACTCTTGCTAAATCTGAGACGGAAAGGTTTAAAACCTAACACCAGTGTGAAATCTATGAATCATCCTTTGTTTATCTCTTTTAATTGGAAAAAAGAGGGAGAAAAGAAAACTGTTCTCCGCAGATGGGATGTGTGGTCCCTTTTTTTTTATTACGACCAGATGAAAAAAAAAAAAAAAGAAAACACAAAGGTCTCTCTCTTTATCCACCCACCTCTCTCTGTGGCTTTGGGAGAACCGGATTGGAGGAGAAACCTGATCCGGAACGGGCAGAAATCAGAGCGGGACACCCTACACCACAGCGAGGTCCCACGGTTCTCGGAAATGCCCCACTCCTCTCCCTTCTTCTCTCTCCAATGTCCACCACTCTCTTTCCCCAGCTTTCCCTGTCCCTCCCCTTGTCTCTCCCCCCCCCCCCCCCACCCTCCCCACCCACCTCCCCCACCCTCCCCACCCACCTCCCATCTTCACCATCCTCCCCTCCACCCCAGCACCTTCCAGCCCTGACACCCGACACAGCGCTGCCTCTCAGGTTTCACCCTTTTCCAGCACAGCCAGCCTGCTGTGGTGGTGTTGTAGTGCTGTAGTACTGACTGCACATTCTTTCCCCTGCTTTCCTCACTCCGACCTCTGCTCTGCACTAGGGCCTCAAAGAAATGGATCTCTCCCTTGCTTGCTCACTTTCTGCTGTGTGTGTGTGTGTCTGGGAGAGTGTGTGGGTGAGTGCAAGCGGTGGTATCATATCCAGCTAAATATGCCTAACGATGATTAAAGTTAAGTATCCGGTGTCTGGTGCTGCGCTCGGGGCTGACGTGGAGGGAGTAGGTCCGAATGTGGTGTTGAAACAGATGTATTACAGAGACAACACTAGGCTGGACCTCAGCTGAGCTAGAAATCAGTTTGCCTTCCTGCTTTTCTGTCTGTCTTTTTTTCCCCCCAACTGTCTTTCATCATTTGACTCATTTTAAAGGTGTACATCTCTAGGATTTTACTCTACAATTTAAGTCTTGTATGTTTCACATCACATCTAATTTGGGTATTGTAGTGTTCTGCAGAAGGACTACATTGATGGCAACTCTCCTATATGCATACAGCTCAGTGTCATTTAGTTTCTGTTTTCTTGTTAACGACAAGCGGGCTATTTTTTTTTTTCACCCACCCCTCCACTTCCCACAATGTTGTTTTTGTTTCTTTTTGGCAGTTCAGACAAACATCTGCTTTGTGAGAGTGACAAGCCATATCCCAAACCGCAGAGAGAGTTGCAGCCAAAGGCAACAAACCGGGGCCGACCCTGAGATTCAGCCCAGGCAGGCTCACATCAAGCGGGGATAGCATTTCACATGTTTTGATTAAAATTAGTTAAGTTGTAACACTACACCTCCCCTGGATATCAAGCGCTACAATCCAAACCACTTACACAAAAAGACCACATTTCCTCTCTCACGAAAGGCCAGAATCCCCCAACAACAAAAAAAAAAAACACAAAAAAACAGCTTGTCTTTATAGATTTCTGAGCTCCTGCTAGAAGGAGCTTCGGATTTCCCTTACCACCGCAGTCAACACTCTCAAATAGCCAGTGTCCAAACCCAAACAAAGCAGACAATCCATGGATTAGTTTCCATGCAGTAATAGGCTCATAATGGTGGGAGGGAATCAAGTCTGTTACTGTGATTTAAGTTATTATTGCCTGTGCAGTGACTGTCCTTTAAACCTAGCAACAGAGGAGAGATTCTTAAAGGACATGCCCCAGTGAGCAGTATCTTTGAATAGGAACTTTAGTTATTTGCATCCTTTAAAATTGTGTGATAGTGCTCTAGTGTTTTCCCCAGAGTAAGTCTGAGGTAGGTTATTTAAAGGACATAAATACCCTCTCTTTTTTGGAAGGCATGAGGGTAAGCCTCTGTGGTACAGAAAGTGTGTGCACCGCAAGAGCGGGGAAGAAGTGACGCACATCTGGATCTCCGCTGGACATTAGCGTCCGGCCACAGCTGGCCTGACATGGCGCCGTCACTAGAAGGCAAAGGCCAACCTACTCTACTCTTCTTAACTGCGAACATCTATAATTAAAACGCCCTGTGTCTCTCTGTGTGTGACGTTTTGAGTTTAGATTTATAAGAAATGTTTATTATGATTAGTTTATTGTCTTCTAATGGGAATCAAACATTAAACAAAGTCCCAGCGATTTTTCTAAATTTGCAACAAAAGTGTGTTCATGAAGTATGACTGCTTACATAAAAGACACAAGGAGAGCATTCATTGAAAACAAACACAGCATGTGTCTGATTATTCCCAGCATTGATTTGTGCGCAGTTGACTCTTCCGCTGCCCTGAGTAGGAAGACGTTGTGTGCGTACAGAAGTTATCGCTCGGCCAATAACACTACTAAATGGATAAAAACTAATCTCACCTTCATTTCCTGGTTGATCTCCCTCTTTACGGGGTGCGCAGGTTTCCTGCTGCGTTTATTTTCCGGTGGTCTCCCTTTCTCCATCTCTGGCATAGTCCTGGTCTGACTGGATCCGATCCGGATCAGTGTTGAGTGTCAGCTGGAGGGTCTTTAGCGGAGTAGCTTTGAGTGAAAGCTGTCACTCCCGGTGACAGCGGCTGTCATTCCCGGACGTCTGAGTCCCTCATCTGGGGCTTCACACCATTCGAGTCCAATGAACATGCGTACGCTCCGGGCTGGAGGCTCCGCCGCCGAACAGTCCCCACTCTCTTCGCCAACACTGTTAAGCATCTGCCGGTAACAAAGATATGGCTTCCGGTTGAGACTTTAAGAGTAAATTGTTAATAACAACCGTACATACCTGTTTGTAGAATGCAAATGAAGTGCAACTTAATTATGGAACTTTGATGTTGGTATGAATTAAAACAAAATACAAATACTTTAAGGATTTGAAGGATTTATGGTCAACATGCATCACAATTTAGGTCTCAAAACTTTTTTTTTTCATGTCAAATAGGCTAATGATCCCAATTGAATTCCAGTTGAATATTAACAGCAATGTCTGCTGCCACCAACCAGAGAAAACTAGCCACTAATCACTGATCAAAACTTAATTGAATTGACTAATTTTCAGATTATTTGAATGTTGCAACACTTGTAATAAAGCAAAAACAAACCAAAAACTAATATTAAACACAACATATTTGAAGAAATATCAGAAACAATAACACAACGCACTTTCAGGCTCATGAGCAAACACTTAAGAAAGAATAAATGCTGCACCATCTCCTTTGATTTTGAGTTAATCAAATTAGTAGTACTGAAAATAACCTAAACTAAGTTAATACTGTAAGCTACACGGGGAAATACTGTACATCTTCATAATATAGGGGAGTACATTTAGCTCCATTATTTGCACATAAATAAAGTTTACTGCTCTGCAATGTCCTTTTGACACGCACACATTTTCTAGCTTTTATTATGAAAGCAAAGTCGCCTCACTTCCAGTCTAATTCGTGCTCTTTATGTGTAGCTTGACACTGCCCTCTCCGGATAGGGAAGGGAGGGCCCTCTGAGTTGATGTAACCCAACACCTGGCGCCCACCCCTCCCAAATCTCAACAGATACATTTCATAAGGAATGCAAAGACTGTGTTTTATCTGAGGGGACACAGTACAAACACTGTACAAATGCTCTTGTCTTAAAATAAAGAGATGAAAAGAGCGCGTGAGTTAAATGATACCATGGCAGAATGTATGGGGCTTTCTCAAATGGCATCTGTTTGATCAGTGCCTGTGTGTGTGTGTGTGACATTGTGTGGGTGTGTATGTGTGCGCACTGCACAAAAACACCTGAAATGTCTTCATTTGGCCCCTGAGCTACCCATTACCTTAGGAAAAGCACCACATGCCTGAAGGCAGGATTTGCATTCACATGTGAGGGAGGTGTGTGTCCTGTATCTGTGCACCAACTTGGAAACTAAAGCATTTGTCCCATGGTTATTCTTGATGGTAAAGGCCAGGGGGTTTATTACAATATCATATTTCCAGGCTAGTGATGGAAAGACTGAGATGATCAGGTTGCATTCAGCAACATAAACAAACATCAATGTTATTTTAGACAAGTTGGGCAACTTTATTTTACCGATATTTTACTATTTATTGCTATTTTCTTTTATTCTAAACGTCCCAATTTTAACTAGCACCAGGTTAATAATTTTATTTTATATATTATATATATATATATATTATTGTGGTGAATTTAGGTCATAAAGTCATTATCAAATATGTAGGCAAACAGGGCTTTGATGGCTCTGCTGCATCCTTAGATGTCTCTCTTGCAGAACTTTCACTTGGTCACTAAACCCCATGCGGAGAGACAGACAGGTAGAAAGACAGGCGGTAGGGGAGGGCTGTTTCTCGGTGTCTCCAGCCGTCCTCGGTCTGCTCTGGTTGGAGGAATCCAGGGACCACGCTCGTGTAAACAGAAACCCGATCCAGTGCGCAGGGCTTGGGTTTCGCCCCCTCGTACACCCACTGATGATACCCGATCCGGCCCGGCTTTGGGAACAGGGCTTATCTGATGCCTCACAAAAGGCCCCTCTCTCCGGCTATCCGTAACAGCGCACATCTGGTGCCTCTGCAGGGAGAGCTGTCCCCGTAGGTTCCTCCGGGGGGTGAAGGCGAGGATAAGACCGTCTCACTATTCCCTCAGAAATCCACTTACACAAATGATAGACAGTATTTATAGGTCTAAAGTTACAATCCCCAACATCTGGACAGAATCATAAAAATTGGCCACTTTGTGTAACATTACTTGCATTATGGTCCATGATTACAGTGAAAACACCCTGTCAATTAAGAAGATGATTGAAAATGTTGTAGTCTGGTCTTCAGCATTAACAGAGGGATATACAGTGTGATCTCCTGTGGTTTACAGTAATGTGTTTTCACCATTGGGGGGCGGTGTCTACCCATTGGTTTTGAATAGGTGTGCCATAGCCCGGTGTTTTCCCTGCATCAAATTACATGCAAATAGAGTCATGATGAGGGGGTCTGTGTTTCTGGCCCATTGACCAAATAAACTGACCTGTAACATATAAAACAATTTTAATCGCCATTTGCATTTACATTTGACTAACCACAGTTAGGCTATTTTTAAATTATTATTGGGTTTTTTTTTAATTTTGCATAAGTAAAACAAGGATGCAAATTAAAGATAACCAATGTTATTGATTACCATAAGGAAAGTTCGTGTTGGGACGGATTAAAAGAAACAAAAAGACAAAATGCTTTTAGGATTTTAATGATCTGAGTGCACAATAGCCAATGTTAAATACAACAAAATGTATAGGTTTCCAAACAAAAACTTTGTTGAAAGGTGTGGTCAAATTTTCATGTCATGTTTTAATCTAAACAAAACCTTAGTTTAAACACAACATTGTCTGTAGTGATAAACCAGTGTAAACCAGCCAGTAAATGGCCTCAGTGACCCCACAGGCCTGCTATAACATACAACACAGAAAGGAAATCATGTAATCAAATCAAAATATAATCAAATTATGTTTAGTCATATGCTGCTGTACTATAGTTGCAACCCCCTCCCTAATTTTGTGCGGCTGCTGTTTATTTGTGTATTTATATGTTTTTCTTTTCTAGGCTATAGATATAAAACTGTAAATAGAAGACCTGTTATGACAAATGGATAAGAAATAAATAAATAAATAAATGTAGGTGGTTGTGAATGTCCTACATTGCAACAAACTAATACATAACTAGTTTACTTTTTTTGATTTTCAACTTAAACTGTAATTCTTGAAAGTTTTGCTTGCTTGTGATGCTGCAGTGACTTCTTGTTTACATAGGTGATTGGACAGCGTTTCCAAGCAACCGATTTACACACTAGCTGAGACTTATCACACATTTTAATCGTGCCACTGGTGTAAATCACTAGTTTGAAACAAGCTAGTAGTTGCTAAGAACTTAGGAAGGACTTTGCGTTCAAACTTAGTGATGGATTTATGAATAGCTGGTGTAACCCCCTCCTCAACACTAGGTGTCGCTGTTGCCACACTTAAAGCTGTAGCCTGGCACGAGAGCCTGTTCAACAGGTTGTAGCCTGTTAACTTCTCAGTCTGACATTTTTCTATCTTTCATTCGATTTATGTCACTTTCTTGACAGCACAAGTCGAAGTGAAGTAACAGATTGTGGCTTTTATCAGTTGAAATCGGTACTGACATCTCAATAATCATAAACCCAATTATAGCCTGAACCAAGCAGCCTACAAATCATTATCACCATGGCAACCTAACGGTGGGAGCAGTGTGCAGGTGTGTAGGCTATAGTTGGTAACCAGTTCGACTTCCTCGGTCACTATGTGGGTGAAATTGAATTCTTCTCAATATGGAGTCATGCCGTTGAGCAAGGCATTCAAACACAGGCTATGGTAGGAAAGTGGAAAACTCTGGATTGGGATGGAGCATGCGCGCTCAGCTGACTTCCCAAATGTTTTAATAGCTTAGCCTACTTCTGTATACACTTAGCCTAAAGTGTGTCATTGTTTCCGTAATTAAAATTCCTGTGGTCAAACCACTTTCCATTATTATATTACATTTCTGTGTATAACTCTTATTTCCACCATGTCCGGGACTCTGTCAGGATCCTATAGGCTACGTCACAGACCTGCAGCTGGTATAAAAAGCTCCGTCTGATGCAGCGTCCACATTAGAGAGAAGCAGAGTCCAGCCTCCTCCATCTGGCCGAATTACTTAAAAAAGAGAAGGAAAAAAAACATGTTCAGAATGACGATCGTTCAGCTTGGTGTGGTTTTGTTCGCCATATGTTTATCTGCACAGGTAAGATGACATATATTCTGTTTAGCCAATGTTTTTATCTGTAAAATTGATTTTATTCATTAGGTAGTGGTTGGAATTTATTGTGTACAGGCTAGGGGAATTATCTTTATTTACTACGGATGGAAACAAATTGTTTGGTGATGGGTTATTTGACTTTAATGATGTTTCTAGACAGGGTTTACACACTAATAATCGGGTGGTGTGATGGTCTGGATTACAACAGGCTAGACTTGAAGCTCTCTTGGGAAATTAACATGATCCTAAATTCTAGCCAGTCCATTTCGAAATTGGTGTGTGTCTTTAATTAAACTTCATTCCCAGTCACAATATTTATTTTTTCCACATTTATCTTTACCTCTTTATTAGCTTACACTCCAGCTAATTAATGATTCAGGTGCAATGTAGGCTGTTGTCTACCTGTGCAAAGGTGGGGAGGGGATCTAAAGTTTCTTTTCGTTGCAGTGTGCCAAACGAAACCTCACATGCACGCGCAGAAAATTAGATCTCTCTTATCTCTTTTGCTGACTAACCATGTCATCCCATGTTGTTATAAAGTATACATCATTGACTGGATGAGTAGTCAGAAGTACCAGTGAGGTCATAATTTAAAGCTTGGTAAACATTGATTGACTTATTAAATTATTTCCAGTGTTTTTGAATAATTTTTGACATTGTTTCAGTATGCTTCATTAAGTTTCAGTCCAGCTAATCCCTTGCTGTAAAACTTGATCAATTAATATGCAGTATATTTAAATGATCTGGTATTAATCATCAGTGTATTTCCTCATTTGATGTCTAAGTTTGGCAAAAAAAACAAACAAAAAAAACCAAACAAGCAGGAGCTTTGTTACAGTAGTTTTGAACCCTTCCTCATCCCTCCATCTTCCTCCTCTTCTTCTTCCTCTAACAGGTGGCCTCCCAGAACAGCACAAACCCCACAGGGGGGAGAAACTCCACCTCCAACGCCACCACCATGGCCACAGGCACCCACAGCAGCAACTCCACCACCCCTACCGGAGCAGGCGTCTCGCTGCACGCAGGCACCTTCTCCTTCCTGATCCCCGTCATCATGGCAGCCTCTCTCCTGCAGCGCTACTGTTGAAGCCCGAAACCCCACAGCCCTCTCTTCTCTGCCTCAACACTCCTCCTCACCTCCCATCCAATCATCCCACCCTGTCCAGCCTCACTCCTCTCTCCTTCACTGCACAGAGACCACAAGACTAACATGGATGGACTCCACAACGTTCTTTGTCCTCCTTAAATAATGATAAAATATGTAATTCAAGACATTTCTTTCAATAAAGGGGGTTTAACCTTCAGCTGGAGATTATCACCGAAACCCCCTCAGCCCCTTGCATGGAATCAAAAGGAATGGCGGTGCACCCAACTTCCCTTTTGGCTTGCGTTTCCATAGTCACGCCATCACATTTTGGAGATGCTCAGGGCTGCGGTTGTCATGTCACATGTCTTGATTGAAATGCGGACCACTTGAGTGTACAGAGGTTCTTTTCTTTTTGTTTTTTTTTTCTTTTCATAATTTGGCTCTTCTGTCTCTTTATTAGAAATGTCAAAGAGATGTATGTAGCAAATAAGTTGCCGCAGGACTTGTGTCAGTTTTGCCTTGTGATTTTTAAAGAGTTGTGGTCTTTTACAATGAGGGTTTGATTGACACCTTTCCCCCCTTCATCCATGGGTTAGACCCAGGAAATGACTGTATGTATAACCATATGGGAAGGGTTGATGTTAGATTTATATTTCCCCCTTATAGTTTATATTTTGTATAAATGGAAGTGTACTGTTTATTAGTTTGGGTATAAGATAATGGAAGAAATTACAATGTACAATAAATTATGAAAAATGACAACTATAATTGGTTCTTTGATTCTCGTTTTGTCTTTTGCTGAGGTTTTTCTTTCCTGTGAAACCAGTGCTTAAACCAATATTTTACTAACACTTTTTAATCTTTCATGATCTTGTTCTTCTGTCCTCCAAATTTGCATGGATTTTAATCCATAATATTTTACCTCATATCGTTGTTTTAAAGGGTGTGGTGATGTTGTATTCATCATTACTGAGCTGCCAGACAGTCTAGACGGGCAACTGCTGAGCTACAGGCCAGAGATGGACTCAGCATTCCCTGATGCCCCCACTGATCTCCTCTGGATTAGTGCCAGAGCAGCACTGACTGGATATGAAACAGTACCAGCTTCTATGGTATTCTAGTGATGTACAAAGTCTAAACAAGCCCGCGTATAACATTTAGATAGTTATGACTCTTTATTTTGACTCTGCTAGGAGGAGAGAATCTATGTAAAAGCTGTTAGCATGCAGAAACCTGTTATTTCAGTCAGGAGTTTGAATACCATTATTTATACCTTTGATTTCCTGGAAGAATAAAGACGCAATGTCATGTTTGTTTAGGTTTTCAAACAAGTATGGCTTTTGGCTGTTACTCGACACTGTCTAGTCCTCTCTATGTCCCAGTGCTTAATTGTCCAACAGCTGCAGAGCATGGAATAAATATTCGTACAGACACACACTAATATCAATTCAATTTGATATGGATTTCAAATGAAATGATGTCTTTGAGATATACATAATGGGAGAATAGTTTATCTTAAAAGGGAATATGCACTATTGGGAAAATGTTTCATGTAGTAATTTGCCAGTATGAAAGCACAATATGTAATAAAAAAAAAGCCAGAAGTTACAAGCCACTCTATTTTTACATGTAACATAATACAGAGCATTTGTGAGCAGTACTGTTTATTCAATAGAATTTGTAGCATTTTGGAACAAACTTTCATAGTGCATTTATCTGCTTTTTTTATGGTTATTTTAAACATTACTTACTGTGTTTTTTTTACCCTTGATCTCTCAAGCAGTCAAGTAAAAGTATTAGAAACTGATCGTCAGAAGCAAAAACGACCAAAAACGCCACTGTATGTGTCTTTTGGGTGATGGCTGTGATGGCAGAGTGAGTAGCGTGCAGCTCGGAAATGCCTCAGCATCAGTAAAGCCAGCCTCATGACTCATTAGCCCAGCCTATTGTCTCTCAATCCTCTCTGCACTATTAACCTCTCCCTGCACAACCCCATCTCCCCACCGTCTCCCCTCCCTTTTAACATCCTTTTTCCGGATCTATCCATTTACTGTCCTCCTACAGTCTGGTCCAAAGGGACTGTATAAATGTGGGTTCTCAAAAATGACTAAGCTGTTGAAAACATGATCTCAGAGTGATGTTCCTATTTCTCTTCCATGAGATATAGTTTAATATATTTATATAGTTTAATTTAACCTTTAAAACATTTTTTTTCAAGAGTTGCTGAGTTTACAGACATTGAGGAAACCACAAAGAGGACAAACACAAATAATACTTACATAACTGAAAACATTCTACCAATTCAAAATAATTCATTATTCAACATGAATCTTTCCACTTCAAAAGATAATCCGGTTCTTTATCAGATGTTTCGAAATGTCCCACTGTTGTTAAATGACAGTGCCTCAGGTTATGATGCCATTTACTCCAGGTATATAGAGCACAAAATCTAAAAGCAGTCTTCCCTGCATCACTGCCAACCTTGACGAATCTGGAGCACCAGCCAGCCCTGAGAGAGGTCTGGTAAACTTTAATTCCATTAAAAAAAAAAAACATAAACTAAAATCCAAATTTTCTTTGTGGAATTACTTCATTAAAAAACCCATTATTTATACTATTATTTCATTAAAAAAAAGGTCACCCAACTCACTCTTTGGTTTAAAATGGATAGACAAATGCAATAGGCATTTCTGGTAATGCAGTAGTCCTCTGCGCCAAATAGGCAACGTGACATTTAGGGGCTTAAAAGTGTAGATCACTGCATGTTTACATTGGTGCAGTCGAAAACAGAAGGAAAGGCTTCTTTGTTCAACCCTCTGTGTATAGAACATACTAGAATTGCTCCTACACAAAGCATTTTCTTAAATTAATTCCATTTAAAATTAACTATGAATGGGTACAGTATAGTGTGTTTGACATTTAGAGTGGTAATCTTTAGTCCTTTCAATCTATGGGAGCATATACCATAAACACCTGCACAATAATCCAGTTCAATTAACAACAAATAATATACTGTTTTTGTCTGCTGTTGTGTTTGAAGCCATTGCAGGTAGTGTTGTTATTGGATTGCATTGATCTATACAGGTGTCCATGGTTCCCTGTAAATGATGTGAGATCAAAATACAACCAACACCTTACAATATGCAGTACAATCCAACATCACAGAATACAGCTGCTGCAACACCTCCATGACTCAGTCTCAACACATTGATTGGATTACATTGTTCTCATGTTCATGAAATTATTTCCATCCCTTGTATATTTGGGACTGGAAAAAAAACAGAAACAAAACACATTACATTTAATTTAAATATTAATTTAAAGCTAATAAAGTTATCTGAAACACACTAAAGATAAACTGCAGGTTTATAACAGAGAGTCGCTCAGAAACATTATGTCAGTAGATAACTGTGTCATCAGCATACATAGAGGCTTTTCAATAAAAAAAGCCAATAACCTATGATACCCATGATAACTCATTTGCTGTTTAAGTTCTTCTGTGAGACTGACTATTTTGATACTGGTACACCTATTAGAATGAAGTATTATAACAACGTAAGCTTGTTACCTGACTACAAGCTTACTGCCATGGATTTTCTGTCAACACATTTACAACTACTGATGTATTAAGTAGACGTTGTGACTATTATTATATGCATGTGAGCATTGGCATTGGTGATTCACTAAATTTAGATATAGAGACTTGAACTAATAGGGGTTTGGCTACATTTTACCTGAGTACATTATTCACTTAAACTCAACTCGTGACCCGGTGCTCTCATACCACAGAAAGTTTGGGTAATGCATTTTGATGCTATTTATCAATTATTCACTCATTGCTAATTGCTTGGAGACTTCTGATATTAATGTGACTGTTCAAAATCTGATTAATCATTATTCAGCACAACACACACTGTCCACAACCAAATGAATCAAAATCACTGTAACACCATGAAATGATCAACTTTAACAGTGTTTACGATCAGTGATCTAGCAAAGACAGCACTGTCTTAAGCCCTAAATCTAGACAGGTGATTATCAGTAACATTTTCTAAAGAGATTGCCTGTAGCAATAAAATGCCTACAGGCAGAGCCATTCTCCTGTTGACCAGTTATTAAACAATAAACAGTTTACAAAATCAGAAAAAAAAAGTTTTAATGTTTGATGTTTAATGTTTTAATACCACTGTCCTCCAAAACCTTGCTAGGGTATCATTTTGGCTCATGAGTGAATTAGTATGATAATGTACAGTAGTACAATATTGATTCACAAACATGTGACTCAATAACTCTGTTTCCACCATCATGTTTTCCCTTCTCGACTCTGCGCTGTACTCGGCTGAGTCATTTCTATGGAGATGGGTCTCCAAGGGTGTCTTGAGTTTTCTTACCTCGCTGCTCTTTTCCTCTCTTTAATTGATTCTCAAAGCCAAAATGAGAAGTGAAACATCTCTTAAGATAAGACTTTTCTCCACAAGATTCTTGGTTGATTGGTATTGACCACAGATTGCTGAAACATTCACACAAAGCACTTTCCATCAGTCAAAGAGTTGGTGTATTTTTCCTGTTGATGAAGTTCTGCTTAGGGCTTGTCTTTGTTCATCCAGTGTCCCTTCTGATTATTCTGAATAGGCCAGAGCTGCTGCTTCCAGTAACATCGGAAGCATCACTTCCTGCGTGCCAGATCTTTTTCCTGGAAAGATTTTGATTTCATTAGACACAGGCTGTTAGCAACGATGCAATCACGTAATCTGTCATGATGAAGGTATGGGTTAAGACGCTATCATGTTACATCAACTGGGAAATAAAGTCAAATAAAACGTCATAAAATGGAACGAGTCTTCCAAACAATAAGTGGAATATTATAATATATTTTTAATGCCACATTCTGTGATCAATAATTGAAGTTAAACCAACTTTTAATAAAAGAAAAAAGAAAGAAAAGAAAGGGAAAGAGGGTTTTGTACCTGACTAGGAGCTTCAGTTGAATCTTATTCTATTTCCCTGTGAGTTTTACTTCCTTTCTCCTCTACTCTATCTTGACCAACAGTTTACCTCAACATTCATACTATCTTAATAACCCTGAATGACATACAGTCACCTCTCTTCTGGTGCGAGGTGTGACACCCAGCGGACCTTTAATCATTGATTAGCTTTATGAATTATTCAAATGGCCGCCAGTGTTGCAGGGACAATGTCACACACACATATAATGCTCTACTCCAAATCCACATGGACACCCTTCTCTTGAGGGCCTTTCATACATTTTCTTTTGGTGGTGCGATCAAGGTGTGAAATGGGAGGGAGATGTTTGTGTGTGCATATTCACCATCATTCTGTGAGCACGAGTAAAAGTGTATGTTTGTGTGGAGATAACTGATATTAGATACAGCAGTCACGTTTCTGTCATTAAGAGCTAGGCCCCCTGACTTGTGTCAAGTTTCAGGACTGTAGTAAGACACGAGTAAGTCACAACACGGTTGCTTAGCAACAATAAAGTAACTTTTTAGATAACTAATCCGTACATTCCTCAGATATATAACATATGTGGACTAAAATCCATTGTTTCCACTCTTAAAATGTTTCTTTTTGTAACTAGACTTCAGCTGTACAATATCCAGGAGTTTGTTTTGGGCTCATGAATAATCCAGTTCACACCTCAGACAAATGTGAGGCTCTGTGTCACACCCATGCAACCCTGCTTGTTGCCTAGTGCCCAAAACCCCCTCTTCACTGGCTGATTCATAGATGAGAGATGACTGAAGTAAAAACTGTTTAGGTCTCTGACTACTGAAACTAACAGCAGATGCTCACACACTGTTCTCAGTACGTCCTGTACAGCTCTTGATTTTCCAGAGAACAACAACTAACCTTTATTTGCTTGGTAGAGAGAAAAAAAGACATCAGGTAGCAGCTGCAGTAGGCTGCTTCAAAACAACCTATACTTGGGAACATATTAAGTGAAAATACTGCTATACACAGGAACTATACTGTCTGTACAGGAGGCTGTACTTCAGAATAAATAAGGGAATTATAAAATGGTACCACTTTCTGTGTTTATAAATGGTAACTAATGGTTTTATTAATAGTTCATTATTAATTTACTAATACTTTATAGATAATTTATTAATAAGAACAACTTTTGGGTTGCCAGGTTGTGAAGAATTTGTGGGCTTCACACTTCCTAATAAGCCATCAAGCCTGCAGTTACACATGTTAATACATTGTTAATAAATGGATTTTGGTCCAGATTCTCCACAGTTGTTTTCAGAAGGTAAGTGGTCCATTAGTGTCCTGCTGGAGGACAATCATCTGCCAGTGGGATTTTTCACAACCTGGCAACCCAAAAGTTATTCTTAATAATGGCTCATAACTGACCTATCAAGCATTATTCAATTATTTATTAACAATGAATAAACCCATTAGTTACAACTCTTTTAGAAAAAGGTTAATTAGCTGAACAAATGCTCATGTGTATGTAGCAGTTTCAGGGGCACATTTGCTATAAACTGTTTCTGTAAAATGCCTCCCTGCTGCTCCGTGAGTTGACACAAACCTTTCATAAGTGGTAGTATAATATGAAATCTTTTTAAAACCCCTCAGGTCGAGAATGAATGTCGGTCAATAGTACCAAAATTATGCAAAATGTCTTATTCAGAGTACGTGAATGACTTGGGAGTACGGCAAAATAAATCCTGCTAAAGAATTGTACAAGCTCAAAACCTAAACACAACAACAAGAACTCAAGGAAGTGAAGTGCCCTCAAAGATTCAACAGGTGTGATTTCAAGAAAACCCAAAGTCATTCAAATCATGGTATTGCCTTCTGCCAAAGAACCAAATTTGTTGGCAACCAACAAACCAGCCACAAGGAAAATAAAGGACCTTCTGTGTTTAGATGTTTACTCTAGGATCAAGACAATTTCCACAAATTTACATTTTTGCAAACCCTCTCTCTCAGATTTGCAAGGTTTGCATTTCATGAATATGAACTTAAAGTTCGTAGTCATCGTTAAAGGTAATCTTTTACCGTCAAATAAACTATTTATTAAAAAGTAGATGGTAAATTTAATAGTGTTGTCCTCATCAGAAAGTATGTGCTTTTATTTCAAGCACACTTCAAAAGTAAATGCATACTAGA
This sequence comes from Macquaria ambigua, assembly GCA_008360985.2. Lineage (NCBI taxonomy): Eukaryota > Metazoa > Chordata > Actinopteri > Centrarchiformes > Percichthyidae > Macquaria > Macquaria ambigua. Next base: position 144,857 of record VMKM01001362.1, read on the forward strand.
GATTATGATAATGGAAAACAAAGCTGCATATTTAAAATGTATTGTTATAAAATGTATTGTTAAATTACTCAGCACTCTAACACAGTTATTAATTGGGTTTCTGTGAATTCTGGAAATAATTTACCTTAAATATTTATTGTGAGTATTATAGTATACACATGCCTGCCCACACTACTATACATATACTGTACATCTGAAAAAGTCCATCAATCAATCATAACATTTGATCTAAAAAGTTTTTAATGTAAATGCTCTGTGGTTGTGAGGACTGTAACAGTAATACATTTTGCGGTGATTAGATTATCCCGATCCTTTCTCAGTTTATCACTCTTCTATCCTGTTTATGCAAATCATCTGTCCCAGTCAGCATTTGACTGAAACAGATGACCATGACTGGAACAAGCTGTTGCCACTCTTGTGTGTGGGGACATTTTCCTCATCTGTCTTGTCTTTACAGACAGTTTACAGGCAGCAAAAGCTATTTACAGCTTGTGAGAGCATAGAAATTACATTACATTTTAATTTTCTTGTATAAATAAAATGTTATAAAAGTACAAATTAGTTCGGGTTAGGCTGACTAATCTATAATTGACCATTAATTAAATAAATTATATTTTGTGAGATTTTCTCACTCAGTGTGTCTGAACAGTAGACTTTCCTCAATTTCGAGAAAGGCTAAAAACACATAGACAGATAGTTAAACAGAGATTGATCAATCAATGACACACAAAAACAACAACAAACCCCCTTAATGAGTTACACAATAAACCACAATAATAAAGACATCATTCAGCCAAACAATCCAATACAACACAACAAATTGTCGCAACATTAATCTATGGACCAGCATTAGTTGATGGACCAGACAAGCATTTAATGGCTCAAGACAGAGTAATATAAGTTATCTCATCACTGTAAAATACACAGCTCGTGCTGAGGCATAAATGAGTCCCTGGATCTTTTACGCTGGATTTTAATTGCACTCATTGCAGCACCAAGAGGGCGTTGGTCAGACTCAGACCTGACCAGGGATGACATAAACTGCTGCTTTCTTCCTCACCTCCTCTGTTGAAGATTTCTGCTGTTCCTCAGCCCCACAAGTAAGCAAATTTCACCAAGCTCTTCAATGTTTTTTCTGTTGATTTAGCTGCCAAACAACACTCAAATACAGAGGGAAACTGGTTCAGTATAAAACTCTGATGAAACAAGGTCATCCCTTTATGTCAATGGAACAATTTATTTTTCAAAGAAATAACATCTGCGACAGCTATTTTCTTGCCTTCTGTAAAAATGGTTTGAATACAGCCTCTAACTATTTAAAATCTGTTGCTACATACTGCTGTGTTGTTGTGTTGATTGAGTGATGGCTGGTTGTTATTTACTTGATTAGTGCTGATTAAGCTGTGCCCGGAAACCACGCTGTGTACACAACATAGAAATGTCAAAAACTAAACAGCAGAAAACATCACAGGACACATTTTTTCAGTGATATCTAAAATGGAATCAATTGTAAATGAATCTTTAAAAGGGCTACAGGAACATTTCAGTAACATTACGTCCTTAATGACTTGAAATAGAGGAAGGAAAAGGGGAAAAAAGGCAGACACGAGGCTGTAAATCAGCTGAAAGGTCCTTCCTGCCAGATGGTCAGCTGTACATTTTATTCTGCCCTACCCCTGTTAGGAAGCTTGTTGCTTTTTAGACACAATGAGGCTCCCCTTTGCTGTATCAACAGACAGCTAAAGTGGATCAATTAGCATAGATGGAGGCAGACCTCTATTAAGCTGTTTGGTTTCTCTCATTTTCACTAATCACATGTAGCTTGTCAATTAGGTCCATAAATGGATCCTCTGTTCCTGTCTGCAGTTTCAGTGATTCATGTCCAGAGGCTGCGGTCGCCATGGAAACCAAACAATAGAAAGATGTTTGACACCAATCCTGGAAAACCGTCCTGTCGGGCAAATGTGCCCTTGCTAAGTCAGACCCAGATGAAGAGTATTTGTGGCCGATTTCTCTTTGCTTTATCAAGCAATAGCCTTTATGTGATCAGACAGGTGAGGCTTCACATGCAATCTGATAACGTGTATAAATATTCACTCTGCTGTCATGCAAAGCCTCATCGCTTTGTGAGCCTCGCGTGACCTGTTTAACATGACAGGAGTGGGAGCCCACAGAGCTAACCTGATTTCATAAGCAAATCAGGTTGTATCCCAGATGTACAGCACCACTGTCGGTGGCTACCAAACTCAGAGTGTCCTCAGAGAGCGGCTCTGATCTAACTAACTGCATATCTAGGACAAACCATCCTCCCCTCTCTGTCTAACCTTTTGGAAGGACACCTGATGCCACATGATAGCACCTGTTTTTAGGGAATAGCTTCCACACACTGTCTGTCGAAAGAAGGCTATACGAGAAGCCCCGGCCAGAAACCTACAATGTACATGAACTAATCCTGTACACAATGACTGTTGAATACACTGATGTGTGTGAGAGAGAGAGAGAGACAGTCTGAGTGTCTCAGTACCATCTGGTCTACTCGCCTGTCAGAAACATCGGACAAATTGAAAGCTGCACACAGAAGTTTCACACACTTAAAATTGGTTTTCCTGCCAAGAATCCCTGAGGGGATCTCATTAAAAGTAACTGAAAAATCAGACGTTTTATTGTTTTATTGCTAAACCAACCAATGCCAACAACTTTTGTATTATTAAATTTGACCATTTTGAGCCAGAATTTTCCAAAGCTCAGAGTTTAGAGCCGTTTATTTCTGCCACGTTGGCAAAATCTCAGAAACGGCCAACAAAAGTTTATTGAAAGTCATACCAGTGGAGGATTTATTTGTGGCGAGGTGGCTTACAAGATCTTTGCCTATAAGCTAAGCTAACCAGTTGCTGGTTGTAGCCTTACATTTGGTATTGATCTTCTCATCTTACTCTCGGCAAGAAAGCAGATAAGTATATTTCCAAAATATCGAACTATTCCTTTAAATGTTTCAGAAGAGTAATGGTTTACCACTGTTTGTGTGTTGTGACGTGTTGTGTTTTTAACAAATGTTTTTTCTACTCAGTTTACATTTCATTATTGAGTTACACATCATATTTACATAAAGATATTCTCTGCCGTGCATTTTAGCCAAAGGCAAATACTGTTATGCAGAAAAACATTTTGCCCGAGTGATCTATTCTTTTCATACAACAACCAACTTTTTCAGCTTAACATGGATATCAGATAGGGCCTTAGTTTAAGTTCACAAGTATATATATCACACCCACTGCTGCCTTGTAAACAGCAGATGTGATGAGTGAATTTGAATAGCAAAAGAGATGTCAAACAAGAACATAAATATTTAAACATTGTTGGAGTAGGAAAAGGATAGAGGCTGCCCCTGTTCAGTGTGAAAACCTGATGAGGGCATGTAATGATGGAGATGGAAATGGTTTACGGTTACAAAAAACTACAAAGTAACACACCATAATTCCACAGTGTGCCTCATTATATCATACACCCAACTACTGTGTTAGAAATTGTGCCTCTTAAATTGACTGAGGAGACTTTTTCCTTGATGATATCTCATTAGCAGCCTGTCAACTCGACTCACAGCCCCTTCACACCTCCTCCCAGCCCTCTCTTCTTCCTACACTCCACCAGCAGGCACTGACATTTGTATAATAAATGCGGTTCATTTATCAGACGGCTACCCAATTAAGTGTGAGACGCTGTGGACTGGGAAGAAAATTTTGTTGTATTTGTGTAAGTGCAATGTTCTCTGGCAAAAGAGCTGCATGGATTACATTTCATCTCTGCAGGTGTAAAGTATATTAGAAAGATAATTAATTCATCTGTGAAGCACACTGAGTAAATGTACAGGGTTTTTTCTCAACAATTCAGAGTGTATAAAGGTGCATACAATGTGGTGCAAGCAGTTACTTTACGATTTGATATGGACATTTAACCTGAAAAGTACATTCCCCAATATGATTAAAAAAACATTGTTTACATGTCATCCTTTAATAGCAACAGTAATACATTTTATTTATACTTTGCTTTCCATCCCATCCACCCTGGAATTATTTTCAAATACATTTTTAAAGGAATAGTTCAACATTTTTGGAACTACACTTATTCAATTTCTGGCAGAGTTCGATGAAAAGATCAGTGCCACTCTTACAACAGAGAAGTGGGCTACACTTAAGACAACAATCCAGAGGAAGCATTCATTGCCAATGTTATAAAGCATCAACCTCTTGTAAAGAAATGCTTTCTCGCTGTTTGTGAATGAACGCAGACTACTTGTGTTTATCTTTGGCAGTCTGGGTAATGTCCTTAAATTGGGGGTCGGGGGTTTGCAGATGGCAGGGATTGCCAACAAGAGGGACTCTGCTAAGGAGCTGTTATGTCTGCAGTTATTGGCATTTGCTGTATTTATAGGACACACTGCAGTTTGTATCCTTAGTTGGAACAATAGTAGAAACACAATAAATCACACAGTTTACAGTGGAGTTTTGTATCAGTCATTGTTTATGTTCTAGCAGTTATTAATTATGTGAACATAAATTAAATAATAAAATTTAGTGTTAAATAAAGTGTGTAAAAATGAGTGTGTGTGTGTGTGTGTGTGTGTGTGTGTGTGTGTGTGTGTGTGTGTGTGTGCTCTTCTACATCTTTGTTAGGACCGATTTGTTTTATACTGTGAAAATGAGGACATTTGGCTGGCGCTCACTTGATCAAAGGGGTTATTAAGGGTTAAGACTTGGATTTAAAGAGGCTGTCAGTGTCATTGTGGCTCCACATAAGAATACTAGTACAAACATGTTTTCTATATGTATTTGTGCATGCATGTGTAAATAAATACAACCTTAAGCTGTACTTAACTTAGTTGTGAGATAGAATACGTTTACATACACTGACACTTACATAAATACAATAAATAAGATTTCATATACATTTACATTTTCATAAACTACTGTTTTACAGCATTTTTGGAAGGTGTTTTTTTTATTTTATTTTACGTATCAAAAATGTTATGCGCTTTCTTAACAAGAGAAATATTTAATATTTAAGAGAAAGTTTAAGGCTTTCAAGTCAAGCTAAAGTGCGTTTAGGAAGACTAGATCAACATTGA